>JAJDFG010000217.1:462500-466783 GCA_021039105.1 Scomber colias | reverse complement strand
CTACTAATCAATATATCTACTAATCAATATATCTACTAATCAATATATCTACCAGTCAATATATCTACCAATCAATATATCTACTAATCAATATATCTACTAATCAATATATCTACTAATCAATATATCTACTAATCAATATATCTACCAATCAATATATCTACTAATCATATATCTACCAATCAATATATCTACTAATCAATATATCTACTAATCAATATATCTACTAATCAATATATCTACCAATCAATATATCTACTAATCAATATATCTACTAATCAATATATCTACTAATCAATATATCTACCAATCAATATATCTACCAATATATCTACTAATCAATATATCTACCAATCAATATATCTACCAATCAATATATCTACTAATATATCTACCAATCAATATATCTACTAATCAATATATCTACTAATCAATATATCTACTAATCAATATATCTACCAATCAATATATCTACCAATCAATATATCTACTAATCAATATATCTACTAATCAATATATCTACCAATCAATATATCTACTAATCAATATATCTTACCAATCAATATATCTACTAATCAATATATCTACCAATCAATATATCTACTAATCAATATATCTACCAATCAATATATCTACCAATCAATATATCTACAGTCAATATATCTACTAATCAATATATCTACCAATCAATATATCTACCAATCAATATATCTACTAATATATCTACCAATCAATATATCTACTAATCAATATATCTACTAATCAATATATCTACTAATCAATATATCTACCAGTCAATATATCTACTAATCAATATATCTACCAGTCAATATATCTACCAATCAATATATCTACCAATCAATATATCAATCAATATATCTACCAATCAATATATCTACTAATCAATATATCTACCAATCAATATATCTACTAATCAATATATCTACCAGTCAATATATCTACTAATCAATATATCTACTAATCAATATATCTACCAGTCAATATATCTACTAATCAATATATCTACTAATCAATATATCTACCAGTCAATATATCTACCAATCAATATATCTACCAATCAATATATCTACTAATCAATATATCTACTAATCAATATATCTACTAATCAATATATCTACTAATCAATATATCTACTAATCAATATATCTACCAGTCAATATATCTACTAATCAATATATCTACTAATCAATATATCTACCAATCAATATATCTACTAATCAATATATCTACTAATCAATATATCTACTAATCAATATATCTACTAATCAATATATCTACCAATCAATATATCTACTAATCAATATATCTACCAGTCAATATATCTACTAATCAATATATCTACTAATCAATATATCTACCAGTCAATATATCTACCAATCAATATATCTACCAATCAATATATCTACTAATCAATATATCTACTAATCAATATATCTACTAATCAATATATCTACTAATCAATATATCTACTAATCAATATATCTACCAGTCAATATATCTACTAATCAATATATCTACTAATCAATATATCTACCAATCAATATATCTACTAATCAATATATCTACTAATCAATATATCTACTAATCAATATATCTACTAATCAATATATCTACCAATCAATATATCTACCAATCAATATATCTACTAATCAATATATCTACTAATCAATATATCTACCAGTCAATATATCTACCAATCAATATATCTACTAATCAATATATCTACTAATCAATATATCTACTAATCAATATATCTACTAATCAATATATCTACTAATCAATATATCTACTAATCAATATATCTACCAGTCAATATATCTACCAATCAATATATCTACCAATCAATATATCTACTAATCAATATATCTACCAATCAATATATCTACTAATCAATATATCTACCAGTTAATATATCTACCAATCAATATATCTACCAATCAATATATCTACCAATCAATATATCTACTAATCAATATATCTACTAATCAATATATCTACCAGTCAATATATCTACTAATCAATATATCTACCAGTTAATATATCTACCAATCAATATATCTACCAATCAATATATCTACCAATCAATATATCTACTAATCAATATATCTACTAATCAATATATCTACCAGTCAATATATCTACTAATATATCTACCAATCAATATATCTACTAATCAATATATCTACCAATCAATATATCTACTAATCAATATATCTACTAATCAATATATCTACCAATCAATATATCTACTAATATATCTACCAATCAATATATCTACTAATCAATATATCTACCAATCAATATATCTACTAATCAATATATCTACCAATCAATATATCTACTAATCAATATATCTACCAATCAATATATCTACTAATCAATATATCTACCAATCAATATATCTACTAATCAATATATCTACCAATCAATATATCTACCAATCAATATATCTACTAATCAATATATCTACTAATCAATATATCTACTAATCAATATATCTACCAATCAATATATCTACCAATCAATATATCTACTAATCAATATATCTACTAATCAATATATCTACTAATCAATATATCTACTAATCAATATATCTACTAATCAATATATCTACCAATCAATATATCTACCAATCAATATATCTACTAGTCAATATATCTACTAATCAATATATCTACTAATCAATCAATATATCTACTAATCAATATATCTACCAATCAATATATCTACTAATCAATATATCTACCAATCAATATATCTACTAATCAATATATCTACTAATCAATATATCTACTAATCAATATATCTACCAATCAATATATCTACTAATCAATATATCTACCAATCAATATATCTACTAATCAATATATCTACCAATCAATATATCTACCAATCAATATATCTACTAATCAATATATCTACTAATCAATATATCTACTAACCAATATATCTACTAATCAATATATCTACCAATCAATATATCTACCAATCAATATATCTACTAATCAATATATCTACCAATCAATATATCTACCAATCAATATATCTACCAATCAATATATCTACCAATCAATATATCTACTAGTCAATATATCTACTAATCAATATATCTACTAATCAATCAATATATCTACTAATCAATATATCTACCAATCAATATATCTACTAATCAATATATCTACCAATCAATATATCTACTAATCAATATATCTACTAATCAATATATCTACTAATCAATATATCTACCAATCAATATATCTACTAATCAATATATCTACCAATCAATATATCTACTAATCAATATATCTACCAATCAATATATCTACCAATCAATATATCTACTAATCAATATATCTACTAATCAATATATCTACTAACCAATATATCTACTAATCAATATATCTACCAATCAATATATCTACCAATCAATATATCTACTAATCAATATATCTACCAATCAATATATCTACTAATCAATATATCTACCAATCAATATATCTACTAATCAATATATCTACCAATCAATATATCTACCAATCAATATATCTACCAATCAATATATCTACCAATCAATATATCTACTAATCAATATATCTACTAATCAATATATCTACTAATCAATATATCTACCAATCAATATATCTACTAATCAATATATCTACCAATCAATATATCTACCAATCAATATCAGATTAATAAAATGAGATTATTTTAATTATTTTGCAGGAAAAACAAAAATGGCAAGAAGACAAAACCTCACCAGTAAGTTAGTGTGTGTGTGTGTGTGTGTGTGTGTGTGTGTGTGTGTGTGTGTGTGTGTGTGTGTGTGTGTGTGTGTGTGTATGTGTGTGTGTGTGTGTGTTAGTGTATGTTGGTGTGTGTGTGTGTGTGTGTGTGTGTGTTAGTGTGTGTTAGTGTGTGTGTGTGTGTGTTAGTGTGTGTGTGTTAGTGTGTTAGTGTGTGTGTGTGTGTGTTAGTGTGTGTGTGTGTGTTAGAGTTGGATGTCTCGAGACCACTTTTTCTCGGTCTTGTCACAGTCTCGATCGTCTTTGGTCTGGTCTGGTCTTGGTCTTGGTCTGGTCTGGTCTTGGTCTGGTCTTGGTCTGGTCTTGGTCTGGTCTTGGTCTTGTCTTGGTCTTGGTCTGGTCTTGGTCTTGGTCTTGTCTTGGTCTCGGATCCCTTGGTCTGGTCTTGGTCTTGTCTTGGTCTCGGATCCCTTGGTCTTGTCTTGGTCTGGTCTTGGTCTTGGTCTGGTCTTGGTC
>JAJDFG010000217.1:445000-457500 GCA_021039105.1 Scomber colias | reverse complement strand
CTCTCCCCCTCTGGATCCACTCGATCCCTCTCCCCCGCTGGATCCACTCGATCCCTCTCCTACCCTGGATCTACTGGATCCCTCTCCCACGCTGGATCCACTCGATCCCTCTCCCCCGCTGGATCCACTCGATCCCTCTCCCCCCCTGGATCCACTCGATCCCTCTCCTACCCTGGATCTACTGGATCCCTCTCCCCCGCTGGATCCACTCGATCCTTCTCCCCCGCTGGATCCACTCGATCCCTCTCCCCCCCTGGATCCACTCGATCCCTCTCCCCCGCTGGATCCACTCGATCCCTCTCCTACCCTGGATCTACTGGATCCCTCTCCCCCGCTGGATCCACTCGATCCCTCTCCCCCGCTGGATCCACTCGATCCCTCTCCCCCCCTGGATCCACTCGATCCCTCTCCCCCGCTGGATCCACTCGATCCCTCTCCTACCCTGGATCTACTGGATCCCTCTCCCCCGCTGGATCCACTCGATCCCTCTCCCCCGCTGGATCCACTCGATCCCTCTCCCCCCCTGGATCCACTCGATCCCTCTCCCCCGCTGGATCCACTCGATCCCTCTCCTACCCTGGATCTACTGGATCCCTCTCCCACGCTGGATCTACTTGAGCCCTCTCCCACGCTGGGTCTACTCGAGCCCTCTCCCACCCTGGATCTACTCGATCCCTCTCCCCCGCTGGATCCACTCGATCCCTCTCCCACTCTGGATCCACTCGATCCCTCTCCCACTCTGGATCCACTCGATCCCTCTCCTACCCTGGATCTACTGGATCCCTCTCCCACGCTGGATCCACTCGAACCCTCTCCCACGCTGGATCTACTCGAGCCCTCTCCCACCCTGGATCTACTCGATCCCTCTCCCACGCTGGATCTACTCGAGCCCTCTCCCACCCTGGATCTACTCGATCCCTCTCCCTCGCTGGATGAGATCTACTCGAGCCCTCTCCTACGCTGGATCTACTGGATCCCTCTCCCACGCTGGATCCACTCGAACCCTCTCCCACGCTGGATCTACTCGAGCCCTCTCCCACTCTGGATCTACTCGATCCCTCTCCCACCCTGGATCTACTCGAGCCCTCTCCCACCCTGGATCTACTCGAGCCCTCTCCCCCGCTGGATCCACTCGATCCCTCTCCCCCGCTGGATCCACTCGATCCCTCTCCCACGCTGGATCTACTCGAGCCCTCTCCCACGCTGGATGAGATCTACTCGAGCCCTCTCCCACCCTGGATGAGATCTACTCGATCCCTCTCCCACCCTGGATCTACTCGAGCCCTCTCCCACGCTGGATGAGATCTACTCGAGCCCTCTCCCACCCTGGATGAGATCCACTCGATCCCTCTCCCACGCTGGATCTACTCGAGCCCTCTCCCACCCTGGATCTACTAACCCTATCGTTTCTTCTCAGATGTGAATCCGCTCATCAAGCTGCTGAAAAGTCTCCAGAAAGGTTCGATCATCCTGATCGCTTCCTACGACGACCCGTCAACCAAGTGAGTATCTGATCCCAGTGTTCCCAGTGCTCCCAGTGTTCCCAGTGCTCCCAGTGCTCCCAGTGTTCCCAGTGCTCCCAGTGTTCCCAGTGCTCCCAGTGCTCCCAGTGTTCCCAGTGTTCCCAGTATTGATCCGTATTGATCCGCTCTGCTGCAGGTTGACAGAGGATGCCAGGAAGTTGATCTCTGAACTCGGCAGTTCGGCCGTTTCGTCGCTCGGCTTCAGAGATAACTGGGTGTTCGTTGGCGGGAAAGGAGTCTCAGTGCAGAGCGGCTTCGAGAAGGTAAGGATCAGTGTCTGTAGTGATCAGTGTCTGTAGTGATCAGTGTCTGTAGTGATCAGTGTCTGTAGTGATCAGTGTCTGTAGTGATCAGTGTCTGTAGTAGTGATCAGTGTCTGTAGTGATCAGTGTCTGTAGTGATCAGTGTCTGTAGTAGTGATCAGTGTCTGTAGTGATCAGTGTCTGTAGTAGTGATCAGTGTCTGTAGTAGTGATCAGTGTCTGTAGTGATCAGTGTCTGTAGTAGTGATCAGTGTCTGTAGTAGTGATTAGTGTCTGTAGTGATCAGTGTCTGTAGTGATCAGTGTCTGTAGTGATCAGTGTCTGTAGTGATCAGTGTCTGTAGTAGTGATCAGTGTCTGTAGTGATCAGTGTCTGTAGTAGTGATCAGTGTCTGTAGTAGTGATCAGTGTCTGTAGTGATCAGTGTCTGTAGTAGTGATCAGTGTCTGTAGTAGTGATTAGTGTCTGTAGTGATCAGTGTCTGTAGTGATCAGTGTCTGTAGTGATCAGTGTCTGTAGTGATCAGTGTCTGTAGTAGTGATCAGTGTCTGTAGTAGTGATCAGTGTCTGTAGTGATAAGTGTCTGTAGTAGTGATCAGTGTCTGTAGTAGTGATCAGTGTCTGTAGTGATCAGTGTCTGTAGTAGTGATCAGTGTCTGTAGTAGTGATCAGTGTCTGTAGTAGTGATCAGTGTCTGTAGTAGTGATCAGTGTCTGTAGTGATCAGTGTCTGTAGTGATCAGTGTCTGTAGTGATCAGTGTCTGTAGTAGTGATCAGTGTCTGTAGTAGTGATCAGTGTCTGTAGTGATAAGTGTCTGTAGTAGTGATCAGTGTCTGTAGTAGTGATCAGTGTCTGTAGTGATCAGTGTCTGTAGTAGTGATCAGTGTCTGTAGTAGTGATCAGTGTCTGTAGTAGTGATCAGTGTCTGTAGTAGTGATCAGTGTCTGTAGTGATCAGTGTCTGTAGTAGTGAACAGTGTCTGTAGTAGTGATCAGTGTCTGTAGTAGTGATCAGTGTCTGTAGTAGTGATCAGTGTCTGTAGTGATCAGTGTCTGTAGTAGTGATCAGTGTCTGTAGTGATCAGTGTCTGTAGTGATCAGTGTCTGTAGTGATCAGTGTCTGTAGTAGTGATCAGTGTCTGTAGTGATCAGTGTCTGTAGTGATCAGTGTCTGTAGTAGTGATCAGTGTCTGTAGTGATCAGTGTCTGTAGTAGTGATCAGTGTCTGTAGTAGTGATCAGTGTCTGTAGTGATCAGTGTCTGTAGTAGTGATCAGTGTCTGTAGTAGTGATCAGTGTCTGTAGTGATCAGTGTCTGTAGTAGTGATCAGTGTCTGTAGTAGTGATCAGTGTCTGTAGTAGTGATCAGTGTCTGTAGTAGTGATCAGTGTCTGTAGTGATCAGTGTCTGTAGTAGTGAACAGTGTCTGTAGTAGTGATCAGTGTCTGTAGTAGTGATCAGTGTCTGTAGTAGTGATCAGTGTCTGTAGTGATCAGTGTCTGTAGTGATCAGTGTCTGTAGTAGTGATCAGTGTCTGTAGTGATCGGTGTCTGTAGTAGTGATCAGTGTCTGTAGTAGTGATCAGTGTCTGTAGTAGTGATCAGTGTCTGTAGTGATCAGTGTCTGTAGTAGTGATCGGTGTCTGTAGTAGTGATCAGTGTCGGTAGTAGTGATCAGTGTCTGTAGTGATCAGTGTCTGTAGTAGTGATCAGTGTCTGTAGTAGTGATCGGTGTCTGTAGTAGTGATCGGTGTCTGTAGTAGGGATCAGTGTCTGTAGTAGTGATCAGTGTCTGTAGTAGTGATCAGTGTCTGTAGTGATCAGTGTCTGTAGTGATCAGGGTCTGTAGTGATCAGTGTCTGTAGTAGTGATCAGTGTCTGTAGTGATCAGTGTCTGTAGTGATCAGGGTCTGTAGTGATCAGTGTCTGTAGTAGTGATCAGTGTCTGTAGTGATCAGTGTCTGTAGTGATCAGTGTCTGTAGTGATCAGTGTCTGTAGTAGTGATCAGTGTCTGTAGTGATCGGTGTCTGTAGTGATCGGTGTCTGTAGTGATCAGTGTCTGTAGTGATCAGTGTCTGTAGTAGTGATCAGTGTCTGTAGTGATCAGGGTCTGTAGTGATCAGGGTCTGTAGTGATCAGTGTCTGTAGTGATCAGTGTCGGTAGTGATCAGTGTCTGTAGTAGTGATCAGTGTCTGTAGTAGTGATCAGTGTAGTAGTGATCAGTGTCTGTATTAGTGATCAGTGTCTGTAGTGATCAGTGTCTGTAGAGATCAGTGTCTGTAGTAGTGATCAGTGTCTGTAGTAGTGATCAGTGTCTGTAGTAGTGATCAGTGTCTGTAGTGATCAGTGTCTGTAGTAGTGAACAGTGTCTGTAGTAGTGATCAGTGTCTGTAGTGATCAGTGTCTGTAGTAGTGATCAGTGTCAGTAGTGATCAGTGTCTGTAGTGATCAGTGTCTGTAGTGATCAGTGTCTGTAGTAGTGATCAGTGTCAGTAGTGATCAGTGTCTGTAGTAGTGATCAGTGTCTGTAGTAGTGATCAGTGTCTGTAGTGATCAGTGTCTGTATTAGTGATCAGTGTCTGTAGTGATCAGTGTCTGTAGTAGTGATCAGTGTCTGTAGTGATCAGTGTCTGTAGTAGTGATCAGAGTCTGTAGTGATCAGTGTCTGTAGTAGTGATCAGTGTCTGTAGTGATCAGTGTCTGTAGTAGTGATCAGTGTCTGTAGTGATCAGTGTCTGTATTGATCAGTGTCTGTAGTGATCAGTGTCTGTGGTGATCAGTGTCTGTAGTAG
Organism: Scomber colias; assembly: GCA_021039105.1. Classification (NCBI taxonomy): domain Eukaryota; kingdom Metazoa; phylum Chordata; class Actinopteri; order Scombriformes; family Scombridae; genus Scomber; species Scomber colias. Next base: position 452,924 of record JAJDFG010000217.1, on the reverse strand, counting down.
TGATCAGTGTCTGTAGTGATCAGTGTCTGTAGTGATCAGTGTCTGTAGTAGTGATCAGTGTCTGTAGTGATCAGTGTCTGTAGTAGTGATCAGTGTCTGTAGTGATCAGTGTCTGTATTGATCAGTGTCTGTAGTGATCAGTGTCTGTAGTAGTGATCAGTGTCTGTAGTGATCAGTGTCTGTAGTGATCAGTGTCTGTAGTAGTGATCAGTGTCTGTAGTAGTGATCAGTGTCTGTAGTGATCAGTGTCTGTAGTAGTGATCAGTGTCTGTAGTAGTGATCAGTGTCTGTAGTGATCAGTGTCTGTAGTAGTGATCAGTGTCTGTAGTAGTGATCAGTGTCTGTAGTAGTGATCAGTGTCTGTAGTGATCAGTGTCTGTAGTGATCAGTGTCTGTAGTGATCAGTGTCTGTAGTGATCAGTGTCTGTAGTAGTGATCAGTGTCTGTAGTGATCAGTGTCTGTAGTGATCAGTGTCTGTAGTAGTGATCAGTGTCTGTAGTAGTGATCAGTGTCTGTAGTGATCAGTGTCAGTAGTGATCAGTGTCTGTAGTGATCAGTGTCTGTAGTAGTGATCAGTGTCTGTAGTGATCAGTGTCAGTAGTGATCAGTGTCTGTAGTGATCAGTGTCTGTAGTAGTGATCAGTGTCTGTAGTGATCAGTGTCTGTAGTGATCAGTGTCTGTAGTAGTGATCAGTGTCTGCAGTGATCAGTGTCTGTAGTAGTGATCAGTGTCTGTAGTGATCAGTGTCTGTAGTAGTGATCAGTGTCTGTAGTAGTGATCAGTGTCTGTAGTAGTGATCAGTGTCTGTAGTGATCAGTGTCTGTAGTAGTGATCAGTGTCTGTAGTAGTGATCAGTGTCTGTAGTAATGATCAGTGTCTGTAGTGGTGATCAGTGTCTGTAGTGATCAGTGTCTGTAGTAGTGATCAGTGTCTGTAGTGATCAGTGTCTGTAGTAGTGATCAGTGTCTGTGGTGATCAGTGTCTGTGGTGATCAGTGTCTGTAGTAGTGATCAGTGTCTGTAGTAGTGATCAGTGTCTGTAGTGATCAGTGTCTGTAGTAGTGATCAGTGTCTGTAGTAGTGATCAGTGTCTGTAGTGATCAGTGTCTGTAGTAGTGATCAGTGTCTGTAGTGATCAGTGTCTGTAGTGATCAGTGTCTGTAGTGATCAGTGTCTGTAGTAGTGATCAGTGTCTGTGGTGATCAGTGTCTGTGGTGATCAGTGTCTGTAGTAGTGATCAGTGTCTGTAGTGATCAGTGTCTGTAGTAGTGATCAGTGTCTGTAGTGATCAGTGTCTGTAGTAGTGATCAGTGTCTGTAGTAGTGATCAGTGTCTGTAGTAGTGATCAGTGTCTGTAGTGATCAGTGTCTGTAGTGATCAGTGTCTGTAGTAGTGATCAGTGTCTGTGGTGATCAGTGTCTGTGGTGATCAGTGTCTGTAGTAGTGATCAGTGTCTGTAGTAGTGATCAGTGTCTGTAGTGATCAGTGTCTGTAGTAGTGATCAGTGTCTGTAGTAGTGATCGGTGTCTGTAGTGATCAGTGTCTGTAGTGATCAGTGTCTGTAGTGATCAGTGTCTGTAGTGATCAGTGTCTGTAGTAGTGATCAGTGTCTGTAGTGATCAGTGTCTGTAGTAGTGATCAGTGTCTGTAGTAGTGATCAGTGTCTGTAGTAGTGATCAGTGTCTGTAGTGATCAGTGTCTGTAGTAGTGATCAGTGTCTGTAGTAGTGATCAGTGTCTGTAGTGATCAGTGTCTGTAGTAGTGATCAGTGTCTGTAGTAGTGATCAGGGTCTGTAGTAGTGATCAGTGTCTGTAGTGATCAGTGTCTGTAGTGATCAGTGTCTGTAGTGATCAGTGTCTGTAGTAGTGATCAGTGTCTGTAGTAGTGATCAGTGTCTGTAGTGATCAGTGTCTGTAGTGATCAGTGTCTGTAGTAGTGATCAGTGTCTGTAGTAGTGATCAGTGTCTGTAGTAGTGATCAGTGTCTGTAGTAGTGATCAGTGTCTGTAGTGATCAGTGTCTGTAGTAGTGATCAGTGTCTGTAGTGATCAGTGTCTGTAGTAGTGATCAGTGTCTGTAGTGATCAGTGTCTGTAGTGATCAGTGTCTGTAGTAGTGATCAGTGTCTGTAGTAGTGATCAGTGTCTGTAGTAGTGATCAGTGTCTGTAGTGATCAGTGTCTGTAGTGATCAGTGTCTGTAGTAGTGATCAGTGTCTGTAGTAGTGATCAGTGTCTGTAGTGATCAGTGTCTGTAGTGATCAGTGTCTGTAGTAGTGATCAGTGTCTGTAGTAGTGATCAGTGTCTGTAGTGATCAGTGTCTGTAGTAGTGATCAGTGTCTGTAGTAGTGATCAGTGTCTGTAGTAGTGATCAGGGTCTGTAGTAGTGATCAGTGTCTGTAGTGATCAGTGTCTGTAGTGATCAGTGTCTGTAGTTTTGGTCTGAGCTGTTTTTTCTGTTTCAGCATCTGAAAAACGACAAATCGAAAAATAAATACGATAACTGGCCCGAACTCATCCAGCTGCAGGGCTGCATCCCCAAGTTCCCCGAGTGATTGGTCCCGGTCCCGGTGCCGGTCCTGGTGCCGGTCCCGGTGCCGGTCCCGGTCCCGGTCCCGGTCCTGGTGCCGGTCCAGGTCCCGGTCCTGGTGCCGGTCCAGGTCCCGGTCCCGGTGCCGGTCCTAAGTCTGTAACCGTCGTCACACAAACACAAGACGAGGAACTTTACGGGAAACCTGAAGAAGTGACATGACGATGACATAGACGATGACATCACTTCCTCCTCCAGCAATAACGATGACATCACTTCCTCCTTTAGCAATAACAATGACATCACTTCCTCCTCTAGCTCGCAGCGTCGCCGTGGAGGTTTTGGTTGAAGCTCATAAATCTGATCGCAGGGTTCGGGGTCATTTTTTATTTGAAATGTTTTAGGTATTTTATTTTGATATTTCCTGTTAAGTGGGTTTATTTTATTTTGAAAGTGTTGGCGAACGTAAATGAACGGTGTGAGGTCAGTGGGAGTTATTGATTAGCCCCCCCCCCCCCCCGTGAAGGTAAAAGCTTTATTGTACTTTTATTTTGAAATTTCATTAATTTGTACATTAAATGAAGCTAAATGCTATCAGCTAATTAGCGGGAATGTACAGACTCGTAACTTCCTGTTTATTTTATAACTTTTACTTTGTTGGTTGTAAAGAAATGATTTGCTTAATAAAAATAAATAAAATACTTCAGATTCATTTATTTTCCTGCAGATTTAATAAAAGGCTTTGTTAAACTCAGAAGACTTTGTTGATAAAGGAAATTAAAGATGATAAAGAGATTGATAGCTATCGTCGGAAATGGGAATATTGTAAGTATAAGGTCAGATGCCTTTTCATTACATTTAGAATTGAGCAGCGAGTCTACAGGCGCCGCGAATAAATCCAATCAGCGGCGAGTTTCTCCCAACGTCACATCCATGACGTAAGCTTGTGTGTGTGTGTGTGAGTGTCTCTATGTGTGTGTGTGTGTCTGTGTGTGTGTGTGTGTGTGTGAGTGTGTGTGTGTGTGTGTGTGTGTGTGTGTGTCTGTGTGTGTGTGTGTGTGTGTGTGTAAGCTTGTCCACAAAGAAGATGGAAGAAAAGTTGATAGTTGCAGTTTGTGGGCTCCCCGTCTTGTACGACTTGTCTTTTACCGGGACCGGAACAAAAAGGAGGAGGCATGGGTTAGGGTCGAGGTGGGTTAGGGTTAGGGTCGAGGTGGGTTAGTTAGGGTCGAGGTGGGTTAGGGTTAGGGTCGAGGTGGGTTAGGGTTAGGGTCGAGGTGGGTTAGGGTTAGGGTCGAGGTGGGTTAGGGTTAGTGTCGAGGTGGGTTAGGGTTAGGGTCGAGGTGGGTTAGGGTTAGGGTCGAGGTGGGTTAGGGTTAGGGTCGAGGTGGGTTAGGGTCGAGGTGGGTTAGGGTCGAGGTGGGTTAGGGTTAGGGTCGAGGTGGGTTAGGGTTAGGGTCGAGGTGGGACTCTCTGGTAAGTTCTGAGACTATCTGTGGCTCGGGGATGGAGCGCCTGTAGTTGGTGTCCAGGCGGGAGATCCTGGCACCGACCCGAGCCAACAGGTCCTCAAACTGGGCTCCAGTCAGCCTGAAGTACCGCTGGAACCGGTTGTCATCCAGCCGGAGCTCCTGGAGGAGACGGTGAAATCCCCCAGCTCCGTGCGTCTCCGGAGGATGTCATGTATCCAGATGAGGAAACCACCGCTGACACGTCTCAATTGTAACTTTGAAAGGTTTTATTACAAAGGAGAACAATGTCAAACATCCAATCTTGAGAGAGTCCTGGTCCAATCTGAAACTCTCTGCCTTTCTCCGAGTCTTCCAGCACTATAAATACAGTTATATACAGTTATATACTATACTATATATACAGTTATATACAGTTATATACTATACTATATATACAGTTATATACTATACTATATATACAGTTATATACTATACTATATATACAGTTCCTAAAACTGCACCTGGAGAAACAGAAGTTCACTCTGGATAAACAGCCCTAAGCCCTCAATTTATGACTTGCTCTAATTACTGGTCAGTCTAAGGAAACAGCCTTTGTCTCATCCTTTATGACTAGCTGTAAACTTTGACTCAAGTAAACATCTGTTCAAGTGATACACAATTTCTAGGGTGTCATATATCATCACAGTATCGATGACCAAGCAGAACAGACACGAGGGCGGGTGATAGTGATAGTGTTTATGTTCGCCATGATACAAACAATCTACAGCCGTGAAGCGAATGGAGCGATGATCCAAAAATTGAAAAGCGGCGCGATAGACGCGATTGACTCGATTAATCCGCGTCAGACACTTTTGGTGTGAACGCCTCTGAAGACAAGGCTGTTCTTGCTCACCAATGCTATTTATTTTAGTAGCAGAATTATAGTCCAGACATTGAGCCTTTAAATATGTTAGGGATGAATCTGAGCATAATCCAGCTTTCAGAGGAGTCCACTATCTTCCTCAAACATTCAGACCAGATCTGGTTATCAAGGTTTTTGGAGGTTTCTGCTAAAGCATCAAAAAAAAGGAACTTATGGCCGTCCATGATCATCCACTAACTGATCTATTTGAGATCCCAGTGAAAAAAGAAGTGAAATATTTAGGGGTGATCATTTCCAAAGATTATAAAACTAGAGAAGAACTAAATATTATTCCCAGTAAAAAGAAGAGTGATTCAATTCTTAACTCCTGGTTCCAAAGAGACCTCGAATCTTTATCCAGAGTAATGTTTCCTGCTCTCCCCGATACTTTAATTACATCAATTAACAAACTTCAACTTCATCTGGAGGAATAAACATCACTATATAAGGAAGGGAGACTGGGTTAAACCATTAGATGAAGGGTTAGGGGAGACTGGGTTAAACCATTAGATGAAGGGTTAGGGGAGACTGGGTTAAACCATTAGAGGAAGGGTTAGGGGAGACTGGGTTAAACCATTAGATGAAGGGTGAGGGGAGACTGGGTTAAACCATTAGATGAAGGGTGAGGGGAGACTGGGTTAAACCATTAGATGAAGGGTGAGGGGAGACTGGGTTAAACCATTAGATGAAGGGTGAGGGGAGACTGGGTTAAACCATTAGATGAAGGGTGAGGGGAGACTGGGTTAAACCATTAGATGAAGGGTTAGGGGAGACTGGGTTAAACCATTAGAGGAAGGGTTAGGGGAGACTGGGTTAAACCATTAGAGGAAGGGTTAGGGGAGACTGGGTTAAACCATTAGAGGAAGGGTTAGGGGAGACTGGGTTAAACCATTAGATGAAGGAGGTTTAAATGTAATTGATTATGAGGCAATGAATGGTATGATAAAACTAAAATGGTTGTTTTGGTGAAACATTTTATCCATAGATTTTCAAACACTGATTTTAATTTTTTTTTTATGTTTATTTTCAAAAAGTCCTTAAAACATATCAAAACCAAACCAGCCTTATGTGTTTATGAAAGTTTAACTACAGACTAACTCTGACTGTGTTTCTTTATTTAGTTTTTATTTTTTTATTTTTTTATTTGTATGTTTTTGTTTTTGTTGTATTTTGAATTGTGTCAACATGTAATGCCGGATTGTGTCAATAAAGATTGAGATTTGAAAAAAAAAAAAAGCTACAGCGAGGGTATGTTCGCTTCCTGCTTTCAGAATAAAAGCACCAATTCTAACGTTATGGTTTTGTTAATAATAAAAGGCAACGGGTGTTTTATTTTTGTGAAAACGACCGGAAGTGCTCCTCTGCTGAAAAATAAAATACCAACGTCACTCACAGATCAGCTACAGCAAGGGTATGTTCGCTTCCTGCTTTCAGAATAAAAGCACCAATTCTATCTTTATGGTTTTCGTAATAATAAAAGGTAACGTGTTTTATTTTGTGAAAATGACCGGAAGTGCTCCTCTGCTGACACATGCAGAAGGTTTGTGATGAGACAGTAACAGTGAACAGTGTATTATTATAGCTGTTTAACATCGCAGGTATTTTATTTTGAAGCTCAAACATTCACTTATTCAGAGTTTTATAACAGAGACATTATAATAAGAGCCATAAGCCTTAGAAGGACTTTGTTTATAAACATAGAGGGCGGAACTTTATTTTAGTTTGTATCCCGTCGAACACTTCCGGTGAAGGGACGCCCGTCCAGGCCTGTGATTGGCTGCAGAGGATCGTTGATGGCGGATCGTTAAATGGCGACTTTAGTTTTAGACAACGGAGCAAACAGCGCGAAGATCGGCTACAGCCTGGAGAGAGTCAGGTTAGTGTGTGTGTGTGTGTGTGTGTGTGTGTGTGTGTGTGTGTGTCTGTCTGTGTGTCTGTGTGTGTGTGTGTGTGTGTGTGTATGTGTGTGTGTGTGTCTCTGTGTGTGTCTCTGTGTGTGTGTGTGTGTGTGAGAGTCAGGTTAGTGTGGGTGTGTGTGTGTGTGTGTGTGTGTGTGTGTGTGTGTGTCTGTGTGTGTGTGTGTCTGTGTGTGTGTGTGTGTGTGTGTCTCTGTGTGTGTCTGTGTGTGTGTGTGTGTGTGTGTGTGTGTGTGTGTGTGTGAGTATTGATCATTGATCAGTTACTTCCTGTTTACTTCCTGTTTACTTCCTGTTTACTTCCTGTTTACTTCCTGTCCCTCAGTGTAATCCCAAACTGTCAGTTTCGCTCCAAGACGTCCAGATTAAAAACCTTCACAGCCAATCAGCTCGATGAGATCAAAGACCCATCCGGCCTCTTCTACATCCTGCCCTTCCAGAAGGTACTTCCTTCCTTCCTTCCTTCCTTCCTTCCTCCCTTCCTTCCTTCCTTCCTTCTCTCCTTCTCTCCTTCCTTCCTTCCTTCCTTCCTTCCTTCCTTCCTTCCTTCCTTCCTTCTCTCCTTCCTTCCTCCCTTCCTTCCTTCCTTCCTTCCTTCCTTCCTTCCTTCCTTCCTTCCTTCTCTCCTTCCTTCCTTCTCTCCTTCCTTCCTCCCTCCCTTTCTCTCTTCCTTCCTTCCTCCCTTTTACTGTTAACCCTCTGCATGTCTCTGCAGGGCTACTGGTGAACTGGGATGTTCAGAGGAAAGTTTGGGATCATCTGTTCGGAAAAGAAATGTTCAAGGTTGGTTTGATTCTGTTTAATCCTCCTAACCCCCCCCCCCCCCCCCCCTCATCATCTAATGCAGTCTTACCACAGACTGTATAAAGAAACAGACGTAACATCCGTGACGTCACCCATTGGTTTGTGGACTGCTGCTCGGAAGCCAATAGTTTCTAATATAGGCAGCGCCATCTTGGAAATTTCAGGTGCATGCTGGGAAAAATAAAAACACGGATCAACCTGTCAATCAGGACGTAGCCCCACCCTAATGCATACCCTGCTTTATCGTCACATATAAAATCAGGGAGGCCAAAATGTCCCAAATGAACATCATACTGCATTGA
>JAJDFG010000217.1:380000-437500 GCA_021039105.1 Scomber colias | reverse complement strand
ACACTACTACTACACACTACTACACACTACTACTACTACACACTACTACACAGTACTGCACACTACTACACACTATACACACTACTACTACACACTACTACACATACTACTACACACTACTACACACTACTACACACTATACACACTACTACACACTACTACACACTACTACACACTACTACACACTACTACACACTACTACACACTTTCAGTCTGACTTTTGGTCAAATATCATTTAAATGATAGAAAACCAACAAAATACTAAATGTACATTTTAACAAACCTGATGCTGCTTTTAAATGGGAAGGAAGGAAGGAGGGAAGGAGGGAAGGAAGGAAGGAGGGAAGGAAGGAAGGAAGGAGGGAAGGAAGGAAGGAAGGAAGGAAGGAAGGAAGGAGGGAAGGAATGAAGGAAGGAAGGAGGGAAGGAAGGAAGGAAGGAAGGAAGGTAACGTGTTTCTTGGTGTTTCAGTCCGATCACGTTCCCGTGGGAAGGAGGGAGGGAGGGAAGGAAGGAAGGAAGGAAGGAGGGAAGGAAGGAGGGAGGGAAGGAAGGAAGGAAGGAAGGAAGGTAGGAAGGAGGGAAGGAAGGAGGGAGGGAAGGAAGGAAGGAAGGAAGGTAGGAAGGAGGGAAGGAAGGAGGGAGGGAAGGAAGGAGGGTAGGAAGGAAGGAAGGAAGGAGGGAGGGAGGGAGGGAAGGAGGGAAGGAGGGAGGGAGGGAAGGTAGGAAGGAAGGAGGGAGGGAAGGAAGGAGGGTAGGAAGGAAGGAAGGAAGGAGGGAGGGAAGGAGGGAAGGAGGGAAGGAGGGAAGGAAGGAAGGAAGGAAGGAAGGAAGGAGGGAAGGAAGGTAACGTGTGTCTTGGTGTTTCAGCCCGATCACGTTCCCGTGGGAAGGAGGGAAGCTGCTGTCCAACCATCCCGACTACGATGAGATGCTGGTGACCAGAGAAGACTACGAGGAGAACGGACACTTCATCTGTGAAGACAAGTTCGACATTTAACCCCCGGACCCCCGGACCCTGACCTCTGACCCCCGGACCCTGACCTCTGACCCCCGGACCCTAACCCTAACCCTCGACACACTTTTCTCTTTTTATACGTGTACATTTGTTTCCTTTTTGTTAATAAACATGAAATATTTCAACCAGCGTCTTTTAAAGAGTCTGTTAACGCTTCACTTCTGTCTCATTTCTGTGTTCAGAGGTTTATAATTTAATTTAAAGAAGTTTTTTTAAGTATGTTTTTGGTCATTTCATACATTTATTAGAGAGTGGAGAGAAAACACAGTATTATTATTACAGTACAGGACTTTTTTAAATTTTAAATTAAAATTTGATTTAGTCAAATTAAAAATTAATCATTAATTATTACATGTCATCATTTTGACATCTTATCTCATGATTTTGATTTTGACTTTATGAGTTTGAGACAGTTTAGTTAAAATGATAGCATAGTAAACATGATTTCCATAACTGGCAGGAATGTTCTTCTGTTGAGTTTTACTTTTTATTATTTTGAGATTTAAATAGAAAGTTAAAATTATGAGATTAAAAAATATATAACTACATTAAAATTAATTAAAATGATAAGATAATAATTTCCAAAGCTTTGTCTGCGAGGTTGTAGTATTTATTTTTAACTTTAATTAATTCAACCATCAGAAATAAAAATAAAAATATGATTATTATTTAGTTTGACTTTTTACATCATGATTTTAACAAACCATTATCAATAAAAACTAAATCACGACTAACTTTCCTTTAAAAGTTTGGTCATGATTTGTCTTCCTTACCAGTGAAGAGTGAGAGAGTTTTTTTATTGACAGTAAAAAGCTGCTTTAGGCTCAAAGTTTAAAACATAACTTTTATAAAACGCTGTAATTCTACCTGAAGTGTGTTTCCATGGTTTGTGTAATTAACCCTTTAATTATCTCAGGTGTGTTAGCAGGTTAGCAGGTGTGTTAGCAGGTTAGCAGGTGTGTTAGTAGGTGTGTTAGCAGGTGTGTTAGCAGGTTAGCAAGTGTGTTAGCAGGTTAGCAGGTGTGTTAGCAGGTTAGCAGGTGTGTTAGCAGGTGTGTTGGCAGGTTAGTAGGTGTGTTAGCAGGTGTGTTAGCAGGTTAGCAGGTGTGTTAGCAGGTTAGCAGGTGTGTTAGCAGGTTAGCAAGTGTGTTAGCAGGTGTGTTGGCAGGTTAGTAGGTGTGTTAGCAGGTGTGTTAGCAGGTTAGCAGGTGTGTTAGCAGGTGTGTTAGCAGGTTAGCAGGTGTGTTAGCAGGTGTGTTAGCAGGTTAGCAGGTGTGTTGGCAGGTTAGTAGGTGTGTTAGCAGGTGTGTTAGCAGGTTAGCAGGTGTGTTAGCAGGTGTGTTAGCAGGTTAGCAGGTGTGTTAGCAGGTGTGTGGTTAGCATTGCCTCACTAGCCAGGTGAATGAACTTTAGCCACAGAAGCTAAATCAGCTATCTGATAAGACTGTAATCCATCTTTTCTGAAGAAGAAGAAGAAGAAGAAGAAGAAGAGGCAGAAGAAGGAGCAGAAGAAGGAGGAGGAGGAAGAGGAAGAGGAAGAAGAGGAGGAGGAGGAAGAGGAAGAGGAAGAAGAGGAGGAGGAGGAAGAACAGACCCTCAAACTCCAGAGTATCCTGACTGCTTCATACATCAAACTGACTCCACTGTTCATTAAGGTAGTGTGTGTGTTACTGTGTGTTACTGTGTGTGTGTGTGTGTGTGTGTGTGTGTGTGTTACTGTGTGTGTGTGTGTGTGTTACTGTGTGTGTGTGTGTGTGTGTTACTGTGTGTTACTGTGTGTGTGTGTGTGTGTGTGTGTGTTACTGTGTGTGTGTGTGTGTGTGTGTTACTGTGTGTTACTGTGTGTGTGTGTGTGTTACTGTGTGTTACTATGTGTGTGTGTTACTGTGTGTGTGTGTTACTGTGTGTGTGTGTCTGTTACTGTGTGTGTGTGTGTGTATGTGTGTGTTACTGTGTGTGTGTGTGTGTGTTACTGTGTGTTACTGTGTGTGTGTGTGTGTTATTGTGTGTGTGTGTGTTACTGTGTGTGTGTGTGTGTTATTGTGTGTGTGTGTGTTACTGTGTGTTACTGTGTGTTACTGTGTGTGTGTGTGTGTGTGTTACTGTGTGTTACTGTGTGTGTGTGTGTGTGTGTGTGTGTGTGTTACTGTGTGTTACTGTGTGTGTGTGTGTGTGTGTTACTGTGTGTTACTGTGTGTATGTGTGTGTGTGTTACTGTGTGTTACTGTGTGTGTGTGTGTGTGTGTGTGTGTGTGTGTTACTGTGTGTGTGTGTGTGTGTGTGTGTGTTACTGTGTGTTACTGTGTGTGTGTGTGTGTGTGTTACTGTGTGTTACTGTGTGTGTGTGTGTGTGTGTTACTGTGTGTGTATGTGTGTTACTGTGTGTTACTGTGTGTGTGTGTGTGTGTGTGTGTGTGTGTTACTGTGTGTGTCTGTGTGTGTGGGAGTGAAAAAGTAGATGTAATAAATCCTAATGTGATGTCACTAGTTATGTCATTTGCACCTAAAGTAAAACATTTCCTTCATATTTTTAATATATTTTGGATTTTATGAGTTGTATCTCCACCAGGATGCTCTGACCTTATTAAGGTATAAAATGGTCATAATGGTAAAAACACTTAAATGTGTTATTTAACATAGTAAAGTGAAACATTCTGCTCATTAATATCACATTTTTATCATTTCTATCAAAGTATAAACCTACAACAAGCTTCAATTCTACCAATTAAAGGCTCATATACAATTAAACAACCACCTTAACCATCATGCTCCTTAGAGAGTCTCCTGGTGCTCGCTGCCTGTTGAAGGGTTAAAAAGGGATAACTGAATGTGATCTCAGTAAACTTCTCACATGCTTTCATTTCAATAAATGTTCAAATGATCCAATATTTCAGTAAGCGTATTCCGTCACTTCCGGTTTCCGACTGTGTTACTGATAGCGTGTCTGCTCTCTACTATATATTCTTTATTCCTGTGAATACTTCTCCATTGTACACTTAAGCACACGCTAGTCTGTAGTTTGTTGTAGTCTGTTTTAAAGGGGAGTTCTGGTCCTCTGAAAAGAAGTCAATGGAGAAGTAACTTAGAGCTGCATTCTATCAAAAGGCCACCAGGGGGCGACCGTCTCTATACAAGTCAATGGAGAAGTAACTTAGAGCTGCATTCTATCAAAAGGCCACCAGGGGGCGACCGTCTCTATACAAGTCAATGGAGAAGTAACTTAGAGCTGCATTCTATCAAAAGGCCACCAGGGGGCGACCGTCTCTATACAAGTCAATGGAGAATTCACCAACTTCTCACTTGATTTCTAACCTCAGTAAACGTTTTCAAAATGTGTTTATGGTCTCAATCGCTAGTTTAAAGCCTTCTTCAATGCAGTATGATGTTCATTTGGGACATTTTGGCCTCCCTGATTTTATATGTGATGATAAAGCAGGGTATGCATTAGGGCGGGGCTACGTCCTGATTGACAGGTTGATTGACCAATGTCCTTGAGATCCAGCCCTCGTAACCATAGCAACCTCTCCGCTCCGCCCATGGCCCCGCCTCATGCCCATATAAGTAGAATCCGTGTTTTTATTTTTCCCAGCATGCACCTGAAATTTTCAAGATGGCGCTGCCTAGATTAGAAACTATTGGCTTCTGAGCAGCAGTCCACAAACCAATGGGTGACGTCACGGATGTTACGTCTGTTTCTTTATACAGTCATCACTATAATACTGCAGTACTTTTACTGTAATACTACATACTACATCACTATAATACTGCAGTACTTTTACTGTAATACTGCATACTACACCACTATAATACTGCAGTACTTTTACTATAATACTGCATACTACATCACTATAATACTGCAGTACTTTTACTGTAATACTGCATACTACATCACTATAATACTGCAGTACTTTTACTGTAATACTGCATACTACATCACTATAATACTGCAGTACTTTTACTGTAGGGGTATTTTTCATGCAGGACTTTAACTTGTAATAAAGTATTTTTACTTTGCTGTATTATATAATCCTGTGGAGAAGCTGTGTTGTTAGAGTATTTGTGTTGAGGCACGATGTCATCGTTGTTCCATATGAAATGTAGGAGGTAGAGTTATTCAGAAGTTCATCAGTAATTCAAATATGAATCAGAATGGATAAACAAGTCAATGTGAAAGGCTCCAAACTCTTAAAGGACTTCATAAAAGATTTTTAATACCAAAGATATTTCTGTTTCCACATTAAATATGATTACAGCTGCATATTTCTTGAGAACATCAGTAACATGACTTCCTGTGGTCACAGGTCCGACGGCCAGCTGTAAGCGGACGGACACATGTACTGTTTCAGCAGCAGATTCACCTTCTCTGCGTCTCCTCCCGCGGCGCTGTGGACACAAAGGTAAGCCAGCTTCACCTCACACTCAACATTTAACTGTGAAACATTAAAACACACAGTCTGAGAAATAAAACCCAATAATAGTAAAAACATGGAAACATTAAAACATACAATTAAAAACTAAAACCCAACTAATGATATAAAATAAAAATCAAAGTAGAAATAAACTAGAATAGAGAATAAAACACTTCATCTCTGATTTCTCACAATGTTTTAAACCAACTGAGCTTCTTCTTACAAATACATCAAAACCATTATTAGTAACTTCTGCTTCCTGTCAGTGATCAACTTTACTGTTTAACCAATTATAGTTTTATTATCTGCTCCATAATGTTCATAAACAGGAAGTTAAACACCTGCAGGTCCAACTGATTCAGAGTGATATATTAATGTATACATGTATAAATATATTAATGTAGCTTCATTTACTTGAATAAATAAACAGGAGGAAAAGCTGTTTAGTGTCATATGGACACCTGACTGCTGGTTTAACACTGGGAACACTGGGAACACTGGGAACACTGGGAACACTGGGAACACTAGGAACACTGGGAACACTGGGAACACTGGGAACACTGGGAACTGAGCTCTATGAAGGCACATCACATGAAACTACTGTCTGTACAGAAGAGCAGTTAAATAATCTGTGTTGAGGGTTAGGGTTAGACTGGCAGTACCTCTAAAATATGAATAAGTGTGTATGTGATTAGAAAAGGAAATGAAGGGATGAAACCTCTTCTTGACGGCCTGCATGCGGTGCAGGAAGGCACAGATGGAGTTGTGTTTGGCTTTAGATCTCAGGAAGTCTGCGTATCTGTTGGAGAACTCGATGTCTCCTAACTGTCTCCTACGATTCAGACCTGCAGACAGCAGCTGCCTGAAACACATCAATACTTATTACATACATTATTAATAACACCATCACATTAATAACACCATCACATTAATAACACCATCACATCAACACTTATTAATAACACCATCACATTAATAACACCATCACATTAATACTTATTAATAACACCATCACATTAGTACTTATTAATAACACCATCACATTAGTACTTATTAATAACACCATCACATTAATACTTATTAATAACACCATCACATTAGTACTTATTAATAACACCATCACATTAATACTTATTAATAACACCATCACATTAGTACTTATTAATAACACCATCACATTAATACTTATTAATAACACCATCACATTAATACTTATTAATAACACCATCACATTAGTACTTATTAATAACACCATCACATTAGTACTTATTAATAACACCATCACATTAGTACTTATTAATAACACCATCACATTAGTACTTATTAATAACACCATCACATTAATACTTATTAATAACACCATCACATTAGTACTTATTAATAACACCATCACATTAATACTTATTAATAACACCATCACATTAACACTTATTAATAACACCATCACATTAATACTTCCAGTGTTCAGAAGTCACCCTGATCATATTCTGGTTGCATTTGAGCAGTAAAAGTGTCGATACTAGCTCGGCCGCTAGCTCGGTTAACTGATAAGACAGACAGGAAGAATTAGCCAATCACAAACAAGTAGCACAGTTTCTGCCCAGCGACAGGTTGCTAAGGCCCTGCGGTTGCTAAGGGCAGCTAAGGCCCTACGGTTGCTAAGGGCAGCTAAGGCCCTGCGGTTGCTAAGGGCAGCTAAGGCCCTGCGGTTGCTAAGGGCAGCTAAGGCCCTGCGGTTGCTAAGGGCAGCTAGGGCCCTGCGGTTGCTAAGGGCAGCTAGGGCCCTGCGGTTGCTAAGGGCAGCTAAGGCCCTGCGGTTGCTAAGGGCAGCTAAGGCCCTACGGTTGCTAAGGGCAGCTAAGGCCCTACGGTTGCTACGGCGATTTGAGAATCTGCTTGGAAAAAATTCTCAAAATTCGGAAGAATTTGGCTTCTGACAAGGTCCCGAACAATTGCAAACTGTGAGAAAACCGTAACTCCTGTCCAAAAACCGAAAACACCGTGAGAGACACAGAAGCCGGCAGATTCTGACAGTGTTTATTTTATTCACATATTCCTTAAAATGAGCGAGTAAGCTCAGTGTGAACACAGAGTGAGATTCTTTTGAAAAAAGAAGACGATTACATTAGAGGCAGTGGGGAGCGAGACAGGTATTGCCGCCAGTCTCGGCCCCCTCGTTTAAATTTTGTGTAGACCCCACCTGTCAACTTCACATTTTATGAATCCCAACACCTATGTCTACATTTAGACCAAAAATGATTTGTCTCCTTTTTACGGTTTGGCCGTGAGCTCGAGTTAAAAATAAAAATGAAGGTTATTTTTTACTGCTTCTCTCACTCTAGCTAACTGCCGCTTCCACTCTAACTTTGAAGAAAAAGTGATTTCCACTCCTCGTTTGACTGCTCATAGTTTGAAAAGTTTACATGTTATGTTAAAACAGTTTGGTGTTTTCCAGAGAGGACAAGTTTTCCTCTGTTTTAAAGTTTGAATCACGTTTCTGTAGTATTATGAGTGATGTAGTACCCAGTATTACAGTAAAAGTACTGCAGTGTTTCCCTCAGAAATATGTAGTAGTGTGGAAGTCTGTAGTACCTCTAACAGTACTACGGTAAAGTACTAGTACCTCTAACAGTACTACAGTAAAGTACTAGTACCTCTAACTGTACTACAGTAAAGTACTAGTACCTCTAACTGTATTACAGTAAAGTACTAGTACCTCTAACAGTACTACGGTAAAGTACTAGTACCTCTAACTGTACTATAGTAAAGTACTAGTACCTCTAACTGTATTACAGTAAAGTACTAGTACCTCTAACAGTACTACAGTGAAGTACTAGTACCTCTAACTGTACTATAGTAAAGTACTAGTACCTCTAACAGTACTACGGTAAAGTACTAGTACCTCTAACTGTACTATAGTAAAGTACTAGTACCTCTAACTGTACTACAGTAGAGTACTGACCTGAGTCTGGCTTCCAGCAGAGCGTCTGCAGACAGAGACCACGGTGCGTTCAGGTGTCTGATCTGAGTCAGGAAACTCTCCGCCTCGTCTTCATCACTGCAGTCATTAGGGTTAAAACACAAGGAGACATTTCAGTGGCGGACGGATCATCACTTGTTTGTGGTTTCTCAGGAATAAATAATGTGACTGTTTTCTTGGACTTTAGTTTTAAGATGTGAAACATTTATTCCCTTCAAAGCATAAATGCTGTTTAATTTATTCACTGTTAACAATCAGCAGGTTTTACAGTAAACTCACAAACTACTGTAACAAACTACTGTAATCATGGCGGCTAATTATTCTGGATACAGTCTTTAATGGGTAGTAGTAGTAGTATTAGGGCCCGAGTGCTGACCAGCGTGAAGCCCTACTGTATCTTTAAACCAACATGCACGGGTGCAGCTTTAATTATTATTAGTGTGATAAGGTTTCAGCAACATTCAGCAACATTCAGGAATTCAGACATCAAATATGTAAAAACTCAATATGCTGCTGTGATGATATCAGATAATAAATATTACTGTGAGTTATTAGCCAGTACTTTATTGTGAAATTACAATAATAATGTAATAATAAATAAAAGTACCTGACAGGAAGTGATGTGGTGAGGTGCAGCAGGGCGAGCAGCACGAACACCTGAGTCACAGTGACAGACGGCATGATGAGGATGAGGATGAGGATGATGAAGATGAGGAGGATGAAGATGATGAAGATGAGGATGAGGATGATTTCCTGAGCAGACAGACGAAGCAAAGAAAACTAATTTCTATGTATTTATTTCATAACACTGAACATTAGCAGAATAAAACTAAAGACATCAGAGTTATAAAATATTACATATAAAACATAAAACTGTTCAACTCAGCAAATAGATTTAATATTTTACATAATAGTAAATAATGTATTAATTAATAATCTATGTATCAATCAATCTTTATTAATACAGCAGCTTCGGTTCATGTTAGTCGTTCAAAGCCGATAATAAAATAAAACAAATGACAAAATAAAGAAAAAGAAGATGAAGAACAAAAACAAGTCAAAAGACAAAAATTAAAACCAATGCACGTTAGAGAAAATAAGAGTAAAGTAAAATAAGAGAGAAAAGAGGAAAAGTTTATTAAACATTAGAGTAAAAAAAACTTGATTCAAATAAATAAAAAAAGATCAAAAAATAAAAAATAAAAGCTGAAGTTTAATAAAAGCTTGATTAAAATAAAGAGATTAAGAGACAAAGGTAACATATGAGAAGATAAAACTTATAGAATAATAATAATAAAAAATAATAATAAAGTAGAAAGAATAAAATAAAAAGATTAAAAATTAAAACATCAAAACCAAATAAAATAGAAATAAAAAGACTTTAAAGCCGTGAAGTAAAAACCATCCGTAGCGTAATAACTGAAGCTTTTAAACAGACTCTGAACCAATAATATATAATAATGAAGAAGCCCAGAAGTCTTTAAATAGCTGCAGATGAATAAAACACAAAGAGGAACGTAGTATGAAATGATGAAGGTAAAGTACGAGCAGGTAGCAGTCGACTCACCTGGATGATCAGATGCTTCCTCTCGCTGCTGCTCCTGCTTTTGTAGCTCGGCGGGCATCGACCCAGCCGCTGACTCCACTCTGCTTTTATGACTCTGCTTATTTACCGTGTCTACTGATCCTCACCCTCCTCACCCTCCTCACCCTCCTCAGCGCTGCCGTTCATTTGTTCACTTCCTGAAATCCTGAAGAAATGATGGGATGTGATTTCCTTAATGAGCTGTAATCACCGGTCCGAGCTGCTGGCTGTTTGCTCTCATGACCTCATCGATACACCGTATTGATCCACTGAGACACACTGATGTGTTTTTATTGCTTTGATTAGTGTTTCTGTTTGCTCGGTCACAACTGTCCCAGCTGATAACTCAACTCATAAACGGTTCTTTATCATTTTCTGTAATGGAACGATGGAAAAGGAACTAAAACCTCTGAAGAGCTTTGATTGAAACGGTTAAATTCATCATTTTTGGACAAACTGAAAGGACAGTCAGCCTCTAAGACACTGTCTTTAAAGGACAGTTGACAGTGTTTCCAGCGTTAAAGCAGCAGTCAGGTTTCCCTCTCTGTAATCATTCCTCCTGTTCATACTGACTATTAACACATCTGCTTCTAATGTGCTTCCAGTGTTCAGTGATGGAGGACTGTATCACAGTGTTTCACTCATTTAAAGTCTCTGATCAGCTTCTATTGAGCTTCAGCACTGTGAGTTACTATAGTTACTATGGTTACTATAGTTACCATAGTAACTCACACTACTATAGTTACTATGGTAACCATGGTAACCATAGTAACTATAGCAGTGTGAGTTAGTCATATCAGTGATATCTGACACATTTACAGTCTGTTTAGCATCAGATTCCCTTCCTCCCTTCCTTCCTTCCTTCCTTCCTTCCTTCCTTCCTTCTGTGGTGAACTCTATCACCCTCCGAGTGAGTAAGAATGAATTAATTAAGGACCAAGTCGACGCTCTTGTTAGTTTTCTTTATTGCCAATAGTGGAGACAGAACTCTATCAAATCTGAGGCTGCTGAGGTGTCCTGGTCAAAATGGAGCCTTCCTTTCTGTCTCTGCCGTTATTTTACGTGTACAATCTTTTTATACTGAAGTTACACCCCATCAATGTATACAATTTCAATTTCAATTAATGACCATTATACAGGATGGAACCAGATTTCACATGAAGACACTGACTGTTATATAAACTATACTTTAAGGCCTACACACAGAGGCAGAACTTTAGCTTAAAAATACAATACATTGATCTGTAGCAGAAAATACACTACACTTCCTTCCTTCCTTCCTTCCTCCCTTCCTTCCTTCCCCCTCTTAGTGTTTCCTGTTTCTCTGTGGTGGAAGTATAGGAACAAAAAGACTTTGCTAGTAAAAACACTGTAACGCTGAAACATAGAAGATGAAGATTTGACTCATTCAGACTCTGAAGCTTCATATTAGCTTCACATCAACTTTATAATCCATGTTTCCACAGAAGGAGGACTGTGGGTTTAGTCCTCCATCACTTCCTCTAAACATGATGAAGGATCTAATGCTCAGTATGAACAGGAGGAATCATTACACACACACACACACACACACACACACACACACACACAGGAGGAATCATTACACACAGATAAACACAACTTCATGCTCATTTGTTCTCCTGACTGTTGGTTGTTGTGAACCTCTTTAAAGAAACTACAATATAAACTTCTTCCCAGATTCTCCAGATTATTTCCCAGTAAGTGATGCATACTCTAACAACAGAATAGTTCAAACAGTAAATGGACTGTACTTATATGCACATGTCATTCACCCATTCACACACATTCATACACTGATGGCAGGAGGGAGCCAACCTGCTCATCAGGAGGAAGTTAACCATTCATTCACATTCATACACCGTTGGCATAGCAACGGGAGCAATTAGGGGTTAAGTGTCTTGCCCAAGGACACATCGACATGTGGACTGGAGGAGCCGGGAATCGAACCACCAATCTTCCAATTGGAGGACGACCGCTCTACCTCCTGAGGCTCGTAAGTCAGTAGAAGTTTCTTTTTGTAAATTCCTGACAGACATATATATGATTGTACACAATAAGTAGTTATGTATGTTTCAGGTGTGTGATTTTACATGTCATGATAATAAAGGTGGATTTTAATGGGGGGTCCAAGAGCGTCAGTGCCTAATCCTGGTCCTAATCCTAGTCCTAATCCAGGTCCTAATCCAGCCTGTTATGAGCTTAATGTAGTTACAGTAAGACTGTAACTTCTGCTGAGCAGCAACAGCACCAGCTGCTGTCATAAGTGGTAATGACAGGCTGCTGGCTACTTTAACATGAGCTAACATTGCTGTTCTGTGTCAGGCTCAGATGGCGTCTCAGTGGTCCAGTGGTTAGACAAAAACATCAAATGGCTGTTTTCCACTACACAGTTCTAGCTCGACTCTGCTCGACTCAGTTCTTTCTGCGTCTTCCAAGCGAGCCGAGCCGATACTAAATGTGACGTCATCAGACTGCCGGCCTCTGATTGGTCAGAGAGTCGCTGGAAGAGTCATGAGCCGACCCATACAAGAATCAAAGCTGCCATTTTTAAACACCAACAACAGCGTTACAGAGATTAGTTTCTCTTCTCTTGCTAAGGAAGGAAGGACAGAGGGAAGGAAGGAAGGAAGGAAGGAAGGAAGTGTGTGAGACAGAAAGACACATACAGCAGCAAGTACACCATCGCCTCCATGTCCTCCATTAGTTATGTGTTTGTGTCGTGTATAAAACAAAGTCACGGCAGTTTAACGCAGCGTTGCTATGGTACCGTGTCGAGTCGAGTGCTAGAACTGTATAAAACAGACTCCATCAGATATGAGTCATTTATACACAAAGACAGAAAATAGATGTTAAACATGAAGCTGAAGCTCCACACAGGATAAAAACGCTGACACTTCATTTATTAGAATTAGGTCTTTGTTTATTATCAGCATGGTCCCACCAGCCTCCCTTCAGACCAGTAGAAAACTTCTCAAAGCAACGTTACACAACGCTTTACACAAAACTAACAAACATACAGCAAGAACATAAAGCAGGAAACACAGAAGATTCAAATGTCAGATGTACAGCATATCAAAGTAAATAAGTGGTAGATCAGTGGATAAAATGAGTTAGAAGAAGTGATTTAAAGGAAGATAAAGACTTATCAAACAGGTTGATCCAGAGCCCTGACAGCAAAGACCAGGCTCCATATTTATCTGTGCTGATAATCAGCACTAATTCATTTCCCTCCACTCAGTGTGAAGTTAGAGAAAAACTAATGGAGGCTTTATTTATTGAATGATTGATGTGTTTAAACTGCTGATGGCACAGATAGATTTCAAAGAGCTGTAAGGACACATAAGTCAACAGGAGGTTCAGCTGGAGATGAGTTGGACAGTGGAGAAGATACATTTCATGTTTTTAATCAAGTTGTGTCCGTTTGCATCATTATCGCTGTGTGCACTGTTGTACAATACATGCAAGATGCTGCACTAATGTAGAAAACTAGATGGAAAGGATGTGATTGGATAGGGCTGGATCACATGATCTCACCTACAAGTTTAAATGATATAGTTCTTGTTAAAGACAGCTGATTGGCTGAGCAGTGTTTATTTACAGACTGATGCAAATGATGAGTTAAATATGGTTATGAGATATAAATGATTCATCTTGACATCATCATTATGCAAATAAAAGCTGGATACCTTTAATATTTACACACTGAGACTCTCTGAAATGTAATGTGGAGCCTTTAAAAGTGATCAATCAAATGTTTCAAATCAATGGTAAACAAACAGGTAAGCAGTGAAGTGATGATAGAAATGGAGTTAACTCTCAGTGTGATTCTGAGACGCTTGATAAATATGAGCCCAGGCTCACAGTCTGACTTATAACACCTGTTTTTATCTTGACCTGCATCAAACTGCTCATGTACAACTCATCTGTAAAGTGCTGACTTCAGCTAAATCCAGAGATAACTGTTCAGTTTGGAGTCAGTTAAGAGACTTAAGTGAAGACGACAAAATTCAGATCCAGACTCCAGATGGATCATCAGGATCCAGCTGATCCTCTCTCAACACTCCTGGATGTTCACTCTCACTCTGACAGAGATCAATCATCCCATCTGATGAGAGAAGAAGAAAGAACAGAGGAGATAAATGAGTGTTTAGTGAGACTCACTTGATCAGCTGTCAGTCAGTGATGCAGCACATCCAGTATAAAGAGCAGCAGGGACTTCAGTCCTGTTCAGACCAGAAGTGGAACAGCTGTGCAGCGTAGCTTGCTTCCTTTCAGCTCTCATGTTAACGTGTTGGAGTGAACACACTGAGCTCCAAGCTCACACACCTGCACACACTTTTACTATCAAGTGTGTTTCCTCTGCAGATTTCACTCAAGTACACAGAGGAAATAAAGTGCTGAGAGTCATGAACACATCATTACTGCAGAAACAGAGACATTCACTCATCAGTTTGCTGATGGATTTACTGCTGATACATGTCAACTCTTATCAAAGTTTAAAGCTACAGAGTCTCTGTGGGATTTGAAGATGTTTCCTGCTGTTAAATCATCACATGACAATCAGTCAGAGCTCTCAGCTAAACAGCTGCTGTGATTCCTGGACTTCAGCAGAGGTTCTGGTCTGTATAAAGACCACATGGTTACTAAACGTAATGATGCTTGTGTGAAATCAGAGCCAGTGATTTGCAGGCTGCAGTCAGACTGATCTTAGAGCTCTGACAAAGATGAACTGATCAATAGTTTAGTGTTGAAATGAGAGAACAAACACTTTGAGATCAGATTTGATGATGAGGATCACTGTCTCTATACATCTTGTAAGGCTGTCAGCTGTAATCCAGCTTTATTTCCTGCAGACATCAACACAACAACAACAGTCGTCTTCACATCAACTCAAACACATGATCACAACAAGCTTCTGGCTCATCTGATTGGCTGACTGTTCTCTCTCTCTCTGTCTTTCTGTCCAATCCTGAAGCCCGTCAACATTCTCCTCTCACAGCTTCACTGAGGAAAGCAGCACTGAGAAGGTTGGAGCTTCACCAGGAAATACTGGATCTTTGCTTTGATACTGACTGTGTTTAATACTAAACTGCTGAAACCAGCACAGACTGACTCCAACTCTCTACTGACCTCAGAGTCTCCAGTCTGCAGTCTGGACTCTGCTGAAGATCAATCAGCTGCTTCACGTCTGATTCCTTCAGCTTGTTGATATTCAGATCCAGCTCTCTCAGATGGGAGGGGTTGTCCTTCAGAGCTGAGGCCAGATAATCACAGCTGATCTTTGACAACCAGCAGCGCCTCAATCTGCATAAAGAATAAAAGATGTGAGTTGAGAAGACAAAGTTCCTGTTTGAAATCATTCAGTGTTTCATGAAGTGTTGATGTGAAGAAGGTTTAGAAGCTGCTGAACAGCCTTCAGAGGATCTGAGAGGAGCTGAAAATAGAAAGATTTTTAAACATCAACTAAAAACCATCTGGTTAGTCTGGCTTTATGTCCTGTTATCATTTTATGCTTTTATTATTTATATTTATTTTATTATCATTATTCATTTTATTCTATTTGATCAACATTTTACTGTTGATCATTATCATCTATTTATTTATTTTTTTTAAAGTCGTAGTTCTCACTTTTTATTATTGTCTTGTTCAATTAACATTTTTTGCTTCTTTCATTCACTATAATATCGTGGCAATATCGATGTCGAGGTATTTGGTCAAAAATATTGTGATATTTGATTTTATCCGTGTGTGTGTGTGTGTGTGTTCTGAAGGATCAATATCAATGATCAAACATTATTCATTAAAACACATTAAAGAATATAATAAAGAATTATTTCTCCTTCATCAAGTAAACTTGATGAGTTTCAAACAGATATTAGTTGAGAGGATCTTCTGTTTACAGATGTGACTCTTTACCAACAATTACAAACATTCATTTAACAACTAACAGTGAACATTTTCTACACTTTATTTAAGAATCATCTTTTATAACTACACACTAAACTTTGTACAGTAACAATGAAAATATGGAAATAAAATGAACTTCATGATGTAAGTGATGTATGAACATAAATTAGTTTCAGCTGTTAAACATTAAGATCAACAATAGTAACAGACAGTCAGTGAACTTACATCAGAGTCTCCAGTCTACAGTTTGGACTCTCCAGTCCAGCAGACAGATGCTTCACTTCTGATTCCTTCAGGTAGTTGTGACTCAGGTCCAGGTGTGTGAGATGGGAGGGGTTGTACTTCAGAGCTGAGGCCACAACTTCACAGTGAGTCTTTGAGAGTCCACATTCCCAAAGTCTGTGATGACAGATAATATATAATACACACTTTAATATTAAATATAGATTTGAGACATTTTGATGACTAAACAAACTGAGATGTGACGACTAGCTCAGTTCTCTCTGTTGGCAGAGCTGGTCGGACATTAATCACAAGGTTGATGGTTTGAAACTTGAGCTCCTTCTGTCCACATGTCCAAGTGTCTTTGAGCAACACACTGAATACTAAACTGTACGTGGATGTAAAAAAATGTAAGTCACTTTGGACAAAAGCTGCTAAATGAAAGTAATGTAAACGTGTCATGTTGTGATTTCCCCTTCAAATCAAAGCTGAGTTATTCAGTAAGTCTCCTCACTCTCTCTGCTGCTGTACTGCACACTTTTTAATGGGACTCTCTGTTTTGGTTTCATCTTGCAGACAAAGGGAAAGAAAATGAAGTTGCATTTAGGCTTCTATAAAGTCAACAGTGAATGCTTCTTATTGGTCTTAAATATCTCCTTGCTTTGCTCACTTGAGTCGTATCCTTGTGTCCTTAGTCCCTCCCTCCTAAGATACAAGGGAGAGCTGCAGGAAAAGATGTGAGAGAAGAAGAATCCAGGAAACATGTATTTGGACGTCTTTTCCTTTCAGGCATCATCTGAAGTGACGTCAGCTGTCAGTCTGCAGCTGTTAACAGCTCTTTAGTGTCTTTTGATGTGCTGGACTTTATATGTGATGTAGTGTTAAACATGAATAAGGGTGTACAGTTAGCACTGCCAGCACAGTGATGTAGTGATGTCCTCCAACATGACAAAAGAGAAGGTGAAATATCTCTGCATGTTTCTCCTCAAATCAACTGTTTGACAAACATCTGCAGGTTATATTGGGAACAGATCCATCACACCAGTTTGTAACTGCTCACACACTGAATGCACATTTCTACTTTTTCAAATCTCTTCATTATTTACATCTGCATTCATTGATATTGTGTTTGTAATTCATGATTTAATAATCCATGTTATGATGAGAATGTGTCATAATGTGAAGGAATAATTGAGGCCAGTAGCTTCTATGTTTGAAGGAAAGAGGAAATGTGTAAATCTATCTTCCATCAAATGTGACTTTGTTCCTTGTCACAGTCTGGCTCTATGTATGTTCCTCTCAGCTCTGAGTGAGTCTGGCTCTACTAAGTTCAGCTCTCACTCACCACAACTTTCTTCCTCTCTGCTTTATGTGACTATCTAGTCATGTACTGTGTTGCATCAGCCTTGTTAGCCCCGCCCCCCTGCTCCTCTCCTCAGGTCTGTCGACTTAAACAGCTTTTAATGAAGCAATGTTTTTTCTTTTGTTTGTTTTATATTATATTATATTATCAGCTGTTATATTATACTATATTATATTATATTAATCTATCAATCATTACAAATAAACAGAATAAGTGTGTTTACTAATGTGAGCTATAAACACACCAACAATAAAATGAAGCTTTTCTTGCTCTCATAGCATTTGTAACATGAAGAACATTTGAAGTGAAGCTCTATAAGTCAGAGTGTTGGTGTGCACATCCACAAACCCTCAGTGGGATCGGTGCTGGATACTAAATCTATTCAACTGTGATACAAAGAGAACTCACACACTGGAATCACAGCTCCATTTCATTTAACTGGAACATTTCCAGCGACTACAGGTCTTCCTCAGGCAGATACCCACAGGAGGGAAATGAAGGATATATACTGTATATCTAAATGTCCAGTGACATCATCATCTAATCACATTCATATGTGTCCAGATATCCTCATCACCAGGAAAATAACAACATGAATGTGAATAGAAATGTGTGTTTGACTTGTGATGAGGATATCTTGACACGTGTGAATGTGCTTGCAGGTTCTCCTTGTAGTGAAACACTACTCATGTAGAACTTTGGCAACAAGCAGGTGTAACACATGTTTAACACTTTTATAGTGTGCATGTGTGAATCTTTACTGTAATACTGATGCTTCAGATGAGAAAGCAGCTTTATAATGTTGATAATCACATCTGGACTTACACAGCCTTTCTGCAGTTCCTCACAGCTGGGATCAGTCTCTGTTTTCCCTCCTCTGATGTGTTGTACTTCATCAGGTCCAACTCATCCAGAACCTCCTCTGACATCTGCAGCATGTAGGCCAGAGCTGAGCAGTGGATCACAGAGAGTTTCTTCTTTGATCTGTTCTCTGACTTCAGGAACTCTTGGATCTCCTGATGTACTGAGCGGTCGTTCATCTCCATCAGACAGTGGAAGATGTTGATGCTTCTGTCAGGAGAGATATCATCACTGTTCATCTCCTTCAGGTTGTTGATGACTCTCTGGATGGTTTCTGGACTGTTGTCTGTCTGACCCAGCAGGCCTCCTAAGAGACTCTGGTTGGACTCCAGAGAGAGGCCATGAAGGAAGCGGACAAACAGGTCCAGGTGGCCATTTTTACTGAAGAGAGATTTCTGCATGGCTCTCTTCAGGAAGTCATCCAGAGATGAGTAACTGTTGGATCCTCGCAGGAAGTCCTCTAGTACCTCTGTCTTCCTGCTGGTGTAACAGTGGTACATGTAGACTGCAGCCAGAAACTCCTGAATGCTCAGATGAACAAAGCTGTAGACTGGTTTCTGGAAGATCACACTCTCTCTTTTGAAGATCTCTGTACAAACTCCTGATAACACAGAGGCCTCTGTGATATCAAGACCACACTGCTCCAGGTCTTCTTGGTAGAACATGATGTTTCCTTTCTCCAGTTGTTCAAACGCCAGCCTCCCCAGCTTAAGAAGAAGGTTCCTGTCAGCCTGTGTCAGTTCCTGTGGACTCGTCTCATGTCCCTCATCGTACTTGTTCTTCTTCCTCTTTGTCTGAACCAGCAGGAAGTGTGAGTACATGTCAGTCAGGGTCTTGGGCAGCTCTCCTCTCTGGTCTGTAGTCAACATGTGGTCCAGAACTGTAGCAGTGATCCAGCAGAAGACTGGGATGTGACACATGATGTGGAGGCTCCTGGATGTCTTGATGTGTGAGATGATTCTGCTGGACTGCTCTTCATCACTGAATCTCTTCCTGAAGTACTCCTCCTTCTGGTCATCAGTGAAGCCTCGTACTTCTGTTACTCTGTCCACACATGAAGGAGGGATCTGATTGGCTGCTGCAGGTCGGGAAGTTATCCAGATGAGAGCCGAGGGAAGCAGCTTCCCCTTGATGAGGTTTGTCAGCAGCACGCTGACTGATGACTTCTGTGTGACATCAGACACGACCTCACTGTTGTTGAAATCCAGTGAAAGTCTGCTTTCATCCAGGCCGTCAAAGATGAACAGAACTTTACAGCCAGCGAGCTTCTCTGCTGTGAGCTTCTGTAATGTTGGATAGAAAACACGGATCAGCATGAGCAGACTGTACTGCTCATCTTTGATCAAGTTCAGCGACCTGAACGAGAACAGAATCAGCAGACTGATATCTTGGTTGTTGGAGCGCTGTGCCCAGTCCAGAGTGAACTTCAGCACTGAGAAGGTTTTTCCAACGCCAGCGACGCCGTTCATCAGAACCACTCTGACTCTGTGTAAGATTTCACAGATGTCCTGATCCTTGGTTGGAGCGTCATGGAGGGTCTTCATCTTGGAAGCTGTTTCAAGCTGCCTCACCTCATGTTGGGTATTAACCTCTTCAGTTTCCTGTTGGTCAGGTAAGACTTTAAAGATGTCCTGACACTTGATTGGAGCGTTATGGAGGGTCTTCATCTTGGAAGCTGTTTCAAGCTGCCTCACCTCATGTTGGGTATTAACCTCTTCACTCTGTCCCTCTGTGATGTGGACCTCAGTGAAGATGCTGATGAGGAAGGTTGTAGTTCCTGCTTCATCAGTTCCTTGAGTCACACATTCACATGTGCTGCTCAGACTGATCTGATGTTCATCTAAAACCTCCTGCAGACCACTTTCTGCTGAAAGAGAAGAAAAAAGGTAGAATGAAACAGAAATCAGTGTGACTGTTAATGTTCAGTAGGATAGAGGAGGTAGATTCCTGTTTTCAGAGATGATGACATCAGCAGACAGATCTTCAGTCTTACTTTGTACAGTGCTGGTCTGACTGTCTGTCTGCAGTCCAGGTCTGGTTCTGGATCTTTTTCCACACTGGGGACAGGAGGAGTCTCCTGATGAAGCAGACTGGTCCCAGTATGAGGTGATGCACTGTCTGCAGAACAAGTATCCACAGCTGGTAGAGACTGGATCCTTCAGGACGTCCTGACACAAAGAACAGCAGGACAGCTGCTCCTCCACAGAAACAGCCCTCCACTTCCTCTCTCTGTGGACATGAACACATTCTTTATGTCACATGACATTAGTGGAGGCCAACCGACAGCTCACAAGCTGCATGCAGCTCTTTCCCACATAAACAGTCCAGACTGTCAGTATTTACACACTTACACACTTTCTGTTCTTCAGCCTCTGAGATTCAACACATTCAGTTTGAAATAAAATAATAAATACTACAATCACAAGAGTTTAAAATGAATTAGACAGAGACAACAATGTGCCAGCAAAGGCAGAGAAGAAGAAGAAGACTGCAAGCTAGTAAACATGGATGTAAACAATGCAGGATTTAAAATAGATGTTTGATGAGGAGGGAAGTGGATTCAACACATTAGGTAGACCACAAGGAGACACACAAGGTGTTTTGGTAAGTAAGTCAATGTGAACATGACTTTAGTCTGTTAACAAGAAAACTCCACAGGCTCCTTTAAGCTACTCTGATCCATTAAAAGCCAGGAACAATAAGCAGGAGGAAACTGAGCCAAACAGAAAAGTCCACTAGTGAAAAATAACAGACTGCTGCTCTTTTGTGTTGTGCTGCTGAACAGAGAGCTCTGCTAAATATCTTCATAATGCATCTTTTCATGAGTGTTTCTCTCTCTCTGTTTCTGCTATAGTCTCTCTCCCTCTGTGTGAGTGTGATACAACACTTTGACACTTTTGACTTTTCCCAAACGTTAAACATCAGACTCAGTTTCCTCTGCTGCAGTGGTCAGTCTGCAGTGATAAATCAGCTGCAGCAGGCTGTTTCTATACATTTACATGACCTCCTCCCATATTTAGTGTCTTTGAACAGGAACACGTTAAGACACAGTCTGTATTACATGAGACCAAACATTGTACCTGCTGCTGCTGTCCTTTAGTAAATAAGGACAGACACAGTTTGACTTGTTAGTAAATCCTTAGTAAATATCACCCTGGGTTACCTGCTGCTACTTTACATTTATTGACTGGAAAATTAAAAACTAACTATATCTACACTACAACCTTAATGAAAGCATCTCACTGAATCATCTTCAGCTCAGTTTACAGTAGAAACAGTCTCTTACTTTGTGTCTGAGGGTCCAGGTTCATTACTGAAGTTTGGAGGACGATCATTAGACCGGTCACTCTTCATAGACAGACAGCTGGATATTACAGACTCTGCTCCGTCCTCCTCTTCCTCCTCTTTCTTCATCTTCTGGAGTCTGAGAGGTAAACCAGTAACACTGGAGACACACACACACATACACAGTATAATAAACCCAGTTATATATAACATGTTATTTTACATGAATTTCTGTCTGAAAGAAAAATGATGTAAATATTGAAACTATATCAGCTATAAAACTGTAATCAACATTTAACAATCAGACCCATAACACGTGACCTCGCTGTGAGGACGCAGAAACCAGGAAAACAACAACAGGAAACTACTTCTGAACACCTCAAACTCTCTGATCTCATATTTTTCTGACTCACTTTAATCAACTAAATGATTCACCTGAAAACTAATCATCAGATTGATCAATAATGACAGTAATCATTATTTACAGTCCTGATATTAACACTCACCTGCCTCACACTGTTTTCCTCCTTCTGCTCTGATGACTGTAAAATGGTGACTGACTGAAAACTTTCACTTCCTGTCTGTTTGTTCTTTCTTCTTTAGTGGAAGTCACGTAACTGTGTGTGTGTGTGTGTGTGTGTGTGTGTGTGTGTGTGTGTGTGTGTGTGTGTCTCTAGTTGAACTCAGTTTAATTGACGTGTTTTCTGTAAAGTTTTTGATATAAAGACTTCCTCATTGTACTAAAAAAAAGCTTTTTATAGAAAATGTTCAGATCTCAAACTCTTTTAACTCATCAACATTTTCATCAGTAACTCATTTAATTACACATAGTTTCTCAGTAACTGTGGATTACAGTTACATTTACTTTGTAATTAAATGATGTAACGCCCTTACATATAAGAAATGACCGTACTAACCCTAAACCTGAACATTTATCTTCACATGCTACTAAATAAAATAAAACCCTGGCATCAGAAATTAACTTAACTTTTAATTTATGTAAAAACAAGATTTTTATCTGAATAATTAAACATTGTGTGCTTTTTATTTTTATTATTAATTGTGTTCTCTTTTCACTCACTGCTGTAAACTAACAGGAAGTAAATTGTTCTCATTTATTTAAATAAACATGTAAAAATGTTTTTATTTATTTTGTTTAAATTAATAAATTAACAGACTGGTATGAAATGTGTGTGATGTTGCAGTACTCGTGTTCGGCCACCAGGTGTCGCCTGTGTTACAGTCTGTTCCCGCCGTGCAAACAGGAAGCAGCAGAAGAAGAAGCGGTGACGCGTTGTGGTCACAGCTGATCGTGACGTCATTCAGCAACATGGCGGACTGGAACAGAGGTATTTATTTATGACACGTATTCAAGTTCATTTAAATCTGAAGTTAAAGAATAAGAGAAAATACTGAGCGTGCTTCTACCGACGCGCGCGCGTGTGCGTGTATGTGTGTGTCTCTCTCTCTCTCTCTGTGTGTCTGTCTGTGTGTGTGTGTCTGTCTGTGTGTGTCTGTCTGTGTGTGTCTGTGTGTGTGTGTGTGTGTGTGTGTGTGTGTGTGTGTGTCTCTCTGTGTGTAGTGGGTGTGTCCTGTGTGTGTGTGTCTGTGTGTGTGTGTCTCTCTCTTTGTGTGTGTGTGTCTCTCTCTCTCTGTGTGTGTGTCTCTGTGTGTAGTGGGTGTGTGTGTGTCTGTGTGTATCTGTGTGTGTGTGTGTGTGTGTCTCTGTCTCTGTGTGTAGTGGCTGTGTGTTGCAGGTTGCAGGGGATGGCTGATTGGGAACACCTGTGCCTGGCTCTGCAGCTGATTTAACCCTTAAACAGTCAGGAGTGGAAAATTAGATGTAAAAAATCCTAATTTCCTGTTATCAGTAATGTTATTTGTGAACAAGTTACGTTTGCTCAGTGACACACACAAGCTGAGCAAACGTAACTTGTTCACAAATAACATTACTGATAATTTATTTTAAGAAGGCAATAATACTTCTGACAACTAAGTTACTGTTGAAACATGAACTTGTACTTACAGCGAACACTCTTGAATCCATGTGTATTGCCTCCCGACCATACACTCGACACAACGCAACCGTGAGCGCAATGAAATGACCCCAAATGACACGCTTATCATCACTGGGTGCTACGCGCCGACTGGTGGTGTGTAGGCGGTACTGCTACTGCAGCCAGGCAGCGTGAGCCTGTGAGCCTGAGCGCAGGGCAAAGGAACACTGAGGTCACAGACAAATCTCATTTCTACACATTTGCAGATCACAGATCTGCCGCGGCAGAAGTGTTGCAAAATTCACGTGTAAAAACAGCCAATCAGAGCTCCTGCCTGAGTTGTAAGTGATGACAGACATTCACAGATCTTTGCATGCACTTGCAGATTTGTCTTCACTTGCAAATCTGAATACAGACAGATTTTTTTTACACACACACAGATTGAGATACGCAATTGCAAATAATATTGCAACAGTAATAGCTCCATATGTGTGTCTCTCTCTGTGTGTGTGTGTGTGTGTGTGTGTGTGTGTGTGTGTGTGTGTGTGTGTGTGTGTGTGTGTCTGTGTATGTCTCTCTCTCTCTGTGTGTGTGTGTGTCTGTGTGTGTGTGTGTGTGTGTCTCTTTTTCTCTCTGTGTCTGTGTGTGTGTGTGTGTGTGTGTCTCTCTCTCTGTGTGTGTGTGTGTGTGTGTGTGTGTGTGTGTGTCTCTGTCTCTGTCTCTGTGTGTAGTGGGTGTGGCTGTGTGTAGTGGGTGTGTCCTGTGTGTAGTGAGTGTGTCCTGTGTGTAGTGAGTGTGTCCTGTGTGTAGTGGGTGTGGCTGTGTGTAGTGGGTGTGTCCTGTGTGTAGTGAGTGTGGGTGTGGCTGTGTGTAGTGGGTGTGTCCCGTGTGTAGTGAGTGTGGGTGTGGCTGTGTGTAGTGGGTGTGTCCTGTGTGTAGTGAGTGTGGGTGTGGCTGTGTGTAGTGGGTGTGTCCTGTGTGTAGTGGGTGTGTCCTGTGTGTAGTGGGTGTGTCCCGTGTGTAGTGGGTGTGTCCCGTGTGTAGTGGGTGTGTCCCGTGTGTAGTGGGTGTGTCCCGTGTGTAGTGGGTGTGTCCCGTGTGTAGTGGGTGTGTCCTGTGTGTAGTGAGTGTGTCCTGTGTGTAGTGGGTGTGTCCCGTGTGTAGTGGGTGTGTCCTGTGTGTAGTGGGTGTGGCTGTGTGTAGTGGGTGTGTCCTGTGTGTAGTGGGTGTGTCCTGTGTGTAGTGGGTGTGTCCTGTGTGTAGTGAGTGTGTCCTGTGTGTAGTGGGTGTGTCCTGTGTGTAGTGGGTGTGTCCTGTGTGTAGTGGGTGTGTCCTGTGTGTAGTGGGTGTGGGTGTGTCCTGTGTGTAGTGGGTGTGGCTGTGTGTAGTGGGTGTGTCCTGTGTGTAGTGGGTGTGGTTGTGTCCTGTGTGTAGTGAGTGTGTCCTGTGTGTAGTGGGTGTGTCCTGTGTGTAGTGGGTGTGTCCTGTGTGTAGTGAGTGTGTCCTGTGTGTAGTGGGTGTGTCCTGTGTGTAGTGGGTGTGTCACGTGTGTAGTGGGTGTGTCACGTGTGTAGTGGGTGTGTCACGTGTGTAGTGGGTGTGTCCTGTGTGTAGTGGGTGTGTCCTGTGTGTAGTGAGTGTGTCCTGTGTGTAGTGGGTGTGGCTGTGTGTAGTGGGTGTGGCTGTGTGTAGTGGGTGTGTCCTGTGTGTAGTGGGTGTGGCTGTGTGTAGTGGGTGTGTCACGTGTGTAGTGGGTGTGTCACGTGTGTAGTGGGTGTGTCCTGTGTGTAGTGAGTGTGGGTGTGTCCTGTGTGTAGTGGGTGTGTCCTGTGTGTAGTGAGTGTGTCCTGTGTGTAGTGGGTGTGTCCTGTGTGTAGTGGGTGTGTCCTGTGTGTAGTGGGTGTGTCCTGTATGTAGTGGGTGTGTCCTGTGTGTAGTGGGTGTGTCCTGTGTGTAGTGAGTGTGTCCTGTGTGTAGTGAGTGTGTCCTGTGTGTAGTGGGTGTGTCCTGTGTGTAGTGGGTGTGTCCTGTGTGTAGTGGCTGTGTCCTGTGTGTAGTGAGTGTGTCCTGTGTGTAGTGGGTGTGTCCTGTGTGTAGTGGGTGTGTCCTGTGTGTAGTGGGTGTGTCCTGTATGTAGTGGGTGTGTCCTGTGTGTAGTGGGTGTGTCCTGTGTGTAGTGAGTGTGTCCTGTGTGTAGTGAGTGTGTCCTGTGTGTAGTGGGTGTGTCCTGTGTGTAGTGGGTGTGTCCTGTGTGTAGTGAGTGTGTCCTGTGTGTAGTGAGTGTGTCCTGTGTGTAGTGGGTGTGTCCTGTGTGTAGTGGGTGTGTCCTGTGTGTAGTGGGTGTGTCCTGTGTGTAGTGGGTGTGTCCTGTGTGTAGTGGGTGTGTCCCGTGTGTAGTGGGTGTGGCCTGTGTGTAGTGGGTGTGGCTGTGTGTTGCAGGTTGCAGGGGATGGCTGATTGGGAGCACCTGTGCCTGGCTCTGCAGCTGATTTAAGCCGGCTGGCTCCAGTCCTCGCTCTCCCTCCCTCAGGATCGACACACTGCTGCTGCTGTTGTACCTCTTTGTTTTGCACCAGACAACACGCACCACACATTTGACACCACCTACAAGCACCCTGTTACACCACTGACATACACTTCCACACTCCATTGTACATTTAATTTTGCTGCTGTAAATAAACTGAGCTGCTTTGGTCTAAATCACACGCCGGTTATCCGTGTTTTGTTGCGGCCATGGAGCCAGTCGTAACACGGGTGAAGAGGAGAAACTATGCAAACTTGTGCGGGCACACCGGCATTTATTTGACACTTCCACATCCTTACATTCAAATAAGTTTGCAGTAGAGAAAGCCTGGATTGAAATTGCTGTCACCAAGGGGAAGAGCGTAGAAGTGGTAAAAAAAGATTGGAAAAATGTGAGGGACAAATTTGGCAGGGGGCATAAAAAGTGGTGCCGGGCAAATGAATTTTGGCTATCCAAAAATCTTGACTGGACTCAGTTGGCTTACTGAACATATCAAGCATCGGACTTCTGAGTCCAATTTTGCGGTATGTCTACAACCAGTTATGTGTGTGTTATGTGTGTGTTATGTGTGTGGGCGTGTGCGTGTGTAGTAGGGATTAATATTTTCCCCAAAATGACATTTTGAATCATTTTTGTGCATCAACATTATAATGAACAGGCTATAGGTTTAAGATTAGTTTGCATTCAGCGTGCTGCGTGGACTTCATTACATCTGCTGCTCCACTGCTACCACGATTATGAAATGCCAAGTTTATTGTCTGTGACTCATCATAAAAATTTAGTTAAACTATCCACATATTGGTACACTCGTATGTTTTATATCTGTATAGGCAATAGATGAGGGAAACAGTGAGGAGGAGGAGGAGGAAAGCGCCAATGCTCTATCTGTCCCCTACCCCGCCTCATCCCTATCCCAGTATTCTACCTCATCCCCTCCATCACCCTCCCCTCCCACCACCACCACCCACCATCCAGACACCATCCACTTCATCTTACCCCCCTACCACACCCACATCATCAGCCTCCTGTGGTAAGAGGAAGCGCAAGAGCAACAGGCCAGCTAGGGATCCATGTGAGGAAGCCCTCCTCAAAAGGCTGCAGGAGTTACGGCAGGAGAGAGAGAGAGAGGGAGAGAGAAGAGGGAGAGAGAGAGAAAGAGAGGGAGAGAGAGAGGGGGAGAGAGAGAGAGAGACAGAGAGAGGGAGAGGGAGAGGGACAGAGAGAAATAGAGGGAGAGAGAGAGGGGGAGAGAGAGAGAGAGAAAGAGAGGGAGAGAGAGAGAGAGAAAGAGAGAGAGAGAGAGAGAAAGAGAGGGAGAGAGAGAGAGAAAGGGGGAGAGAGAGAGGGAGAGAGAGAGGGAGGGAGAAAGAGAGAGGGAGAGAGAGAGAGAGGGAGAGAGACAGAGAGAGAGAGGAGAGAGACGGAGAGAGAGAGAGGAGAGAAAGAGAGAGAGAGAGAGAAGGAGAGAGAGAGAGAGAGAGAGAGAGGAGGAGAGAGAGAGAGAGAGAGAGAGAGAGAGAGAGAGAGAGAGAAGAGAGAGGGAGAGAGAGAGAGAGAGAGGGAGAGAGACAGACAGAGAGAGAGAGAGAGGGAGAGAGAGAGAGAGAGGAGCGACATACATTACACCCTTTTTGCAATTATTTGTGCACCTTTTTAAAAGATCTCCATCGAGAACAGAGCACAATATTGATGCGTGACATCAAACAGCTGATGCAGCAATATGTATCCCTTTAGATCTGACTGTTATTTGTTATATAGGTCAGACTTCAACGTTCATTAAGTTCAGTCTTGCCTAAATTAAAATGTTATATTTCACGCTGTGATGAGTTGTGCTTATTATAAATACATAAATAATAAATAAACGACTTTTGAGTATTATTATTTATTATAGGCGTATTATACCTCATTACTAGAAACTTCCAGGGAAACTTTGAGTGCACAGTTTGTTGTATTGACTTTATTTAAGATGATGTGTGTAATAATAAAGTGTGTTTAAAGGACAGTTGACAGTGTTTCCAGCGTTAAAGCAGCAGTCAGGTTTCCCTCTCTGTAATCATTCCTCCTGTTCATACTGACTATTAACACATCTGCTTCTAATGTGCTTCCAGTGTTCAGTGATGGAGGACTGTATCACAGTGTTTCACTCATTTAAAGTCTCTGATCAGCTTCTATTGAGCTTCAGCAGTGTGAGTTACTATAGTTACCATAGTTACTATAGCAGTAACTATAAGTAAACTATAACCCTAACCCTAACCATAGTTACTATAGTAGTGAATATCGGACACATTTAAAGTCTGTTTAGCATCAGATTCCCTTCCTTCCTTCCTCCTCTTAGTGTTTCCTGTGTCTCTGTGGTGGAAGTATAGTAACAAAAAGACTTTGATACTAAAAACACTGTAACACTGAAACATAGAAGATGAAGATTTGACTCATTCAGACTCTGAAGCTTCATATTAGCTTCACATCAACTTTATAATCCATGTTTCCACACAGAAGGAGGACTGTGGGTTTAGTCCTCCATCACTTCCTGTAAACATGATGAAGGATCTAATGCTCAGCATGAACAGGAGGAATCATTACACACAGATAAACACAACTTCATGCTCATTTGTTCTCCTGACTGTTGGTTGTTGTGAACCCCTTTAAAGAAACTACGATATAAACTTCTTCCCAGATTCTCCAGATTATTTCCCAGTAAGTGATGCATACTCTAACAACAGAATAGTTCAAACAATTCACACACATTCATACACTGATGGCAGGAGGGAGCCAACCTGCTCATCAGGAGGAATTTAACCATTCATTCACATCCATACACCGTTGGCATAGCAACGGGAGCAATTTGGGGTTAAGTGTCTTTGCCCAAGGAGAATTCGGGAATCGAACCACCAATCTTCCAATTGGAGGACGACCGCTCTACCTCCTGAGGCTCGTAAGTCAGTAGAAGTTTTTTTTTGTAAATTCGTGACAGACGTATATATGATTGTACACAATAAGTAGTTATGTATGTTTCAGGTGTGTGATTTTACATGTCATGATAATAAAGGTGGATTTTAATGGGGGTCCAAGAGCGTCAGTGTCTAATCCAGGTCCTAATCAAGCCTGTTATGAGCTTGATGGAGTTACAGTAAGACTGTAAATTCTGCTGAGCAGCAACAGCACCATCTGCTGTCATAAGTGGTAATGACAGGCTGCTGGCTACTTTAACATGAGCTAACATTGCTGTTCCGTCTCAGTGGTCCAGTGGTTAGACAAAAACATCAAATGGCTCTTTTCCACTACACAGTTCTAGCACGACTCTGCTCGACTCAGTTCTTTCTGCGTCTTCCTAGCGAGCCGAGCCGATACTAAATGTGATGTCATCAGACTGCCGGCCTGTGATTGGTCAGAAAGTCGCTGGAAGAGTCATGAGTCGTCCCACACAAGATCAAAGCCAACAACAGCGTTACAGAGATTCGGTTTCTCTTCTCTTGCTAAGGAAGGAAGGAAAGGAAGGAAGGAAGGAAGGAAGGAAGGAAGGAAGTGTGTGAGACAGAAAGACACATACAGCATCTATCGCCTCCATGTCCTCCATTGTTTATGTGTTTGTCGCATAGAAAACAAAGTCACGGCAGTTTAACGCAGCGTTGCTATGGTACCGTGTCGAGTCGAGTGCTAGAACTGTATAAAACAGACTCCATCAGATATGAGTCATTTATACACAAAGACAGAAAATAGATGTTAAACATGAAGCTGAAGCTCCACACAGGATAAAAACGCTGACACTTCATTTATTAGAATTAGGTCTTTGTTTATTATCAGCATGGTCCCACCAGCCTCCCTTCAGACCAGTAGAAAACTTCTCAAAGCAACGTTACACAACACTTTACACAAAACTAACAAACATACAGCAAGAAAATAAAGCAGAAAACACACAGAAGATTCAAATGTCAGATGTACAGCATATCAAAGTAAATAAGTGGTAGATCAGTGGATAACATGAGTTAGAAGAAGTGATTTAAAGGAAGATAAAGACTTATCAAACAGGTTGATCCAGAGCCTTGACAGCAAAGACCAGGCTCCATATTTATCTGTGCTGATAATCAGCACTAATTCATTTCCCTCCACTCAGTGTGAAGTTAGAGAAAAACTAATGGAGGCTTTATTTATTGAATGATTGATGTGTTTAAACTGCTGATGGCACAGATAGATTTCAAAGAGCTGTAAGGACACATAAGTCAACAGGAGGTTCAGCTGGAGATGAGTTGGACAGTGGAGAAGATACATTTCATGTTTTTAATCAAGTTGTGTCCGTTTGCATCATTATCGCTGTGTGCACTGTTGTACAATACATGCAAGATGCTGCACTAATGTAGAAAACTAGATGGAAAGGATGTGATTGGATAGGGCTGGATCACATGATCTCACCTACAAGTTTAAATGATATAGTTCTTGTTAAAGACAGCTGATTGGCTGAGCAGTGTTTACTTACAGACTGATGCAAATGATGAGTTAAATATGGTTATGAGATATAAATGATTCATCTTGACATCATCATTATGCAAATAAAAGCTGGATACCTTTAATATTTACACACTGAGACTCTCTGAAATGTAATGTGGAGCGTTTAAAAGTGATCAATCAAATGTTTCAAATCAATGGTAAACAAACAGGTAAGCAGTGAAGTGATGATAGAAATGGAGTTAACTCTCAGTGTGATTCTGAGACGCTTGATAAATATGAGCCCAGGCTCAGAGTCTGACTTATAACACCTGTTTTTATCTTGATCTGCATCAAACTGCTCATGTACAACTCATCTGTAAAGTGCTGACTTCAGCTAAATCCAGAGATAACTGTTCAGTTTGGAGTCAGTTAAGAGACTTAAGTGAAGACGACAAAATCCAGATCCAGACTCCAGATGGATCATCAGGATCCAGCTGATCCTCTCTCAACACTCCTGGATGCTCACTATCACTCTGACAGAGATCGATCCTTCCATCTGATGAGAGAAGAAGAAAGAACAGAGGAGATAAATGAGTGTTTAGTGAGACTCACTTGATCAGCTGTCAGTCAGTGATGCAGCACATCCAGTATAAAGAGCAGCAGGGACTTCAGTCCTGTTCAGACCAGAAGTGGAACAGCTGTGCAGCGTAGCTTGCTTCCTTTCAGCTCTCATGTTAACGTGTTGGAGTGAACACACTGAGCTCCAAGCTCACACACCTGCACACACTTTTACTATCAAGTGTGTTTCCTCTGCAGATTTCACTCAAGTACACAGAGGAAATAAAGTGCTGAGAGTCATGAACACATCATTACTGCAGAAACAGAGACATTCACTCATCAGTTTACTGATGGATTTACTGCTGATACATGTCAACTCTTATCAAAGTTTAAAGCTACAGAGTCTCTGTGGGATTTGAAGATGTTTCCTGCTGTTAAATCATCACATGACAATCAGTCAGAGCTCTCAGATAAACAGCTGCTGTGATTCCTGGACTTCAGCAGAGGTTCTGGTCTGTATAAAGACCACATGGTTACTAAACGTAATGATGCTTGTGTGAAATCAGAGCCAGTGATTTGCAGGCTGCAGTCAGACTGATCTTAGAGCTCTGACAAAGATGAACTGATCGATAGTTTAGTGTTGAAATGAGAGAACAAACACTTTGAGATCAGATTTGATGATGAGGATCACTGTCTCTATACATCTTGTAAGGCTGTCAGCTGTAATCCAGCTTTATTTCCTGCAGACATCAACACAACAACAACAGTCGTCTTCACATCAACTCAAACACATGATCACAACAAGCTTCTGGCTCATCTGATTGGCTGACTGTTCTCTCTCTCTCTGTCTTTCTGTCCAATCCTGAAGCCTGTCACCATTCTCCTCTCACAGCTTCACTGAGGAAAGCAGCACTGAGAAGGTTGGAGCTTCACCAGGAAATACTGGATCTTTGCTTTGATACTGACTGTGTTTAATACTAAACTGCTGAAACCAGCACAGACTGACTCCAACTCTCTACTGACCTCAGAGTCTCCAGTCTGCAGTCTGGACTCTGCTGAAGATCAATCAGCTGCTTCACGTCTGAATCCTTCAGGTTGTTGTAGGTCAGATCCAGCTCTCTGAGATGGGAGGGGTTGTCCTTCAGAGCTGAGGCCAGATAATTACAGCTGATCTTTGACAAATAGCAGCTCCACAATCTGCATAAAGAATAAAAGATGTGAGTTTAGAAGACAAAGTTCCTGTTTGAAATCATTCAGTGTTTCATAATGTGTTGAGATGTGAAGAAGGTTTAGAAGCTGCTGAACAGCCTTCAGAGGATCTGAGAGGAGCTGAAAATAGAAAGATTTTTAAACATCAACTAAAAACCATCTGTTTAGTCTGGCTTTATGTCCTGTTTATTATTTTATGCTTTTATTATTTATATTTATTTTATTTATTATCATTATTCATTTTATTCTATTTTATTTCATCAACGTTTTACTGTTGATCATTATCATTTATTTTATTATCATTTTCCTAGTTTACTAATGTATTTTGTGTCGTAGTTCACAGTTTTATGTTATTTTGATTGTTTTATTATCTTTTATTATTTCTGGTTCATTTTTTATACAGATGTTGTAACAGATGTAGTGTTTGTGGTTTGGGATGGAGGGAGAGCCCTTATGTGTGTTTCCATGGTGACTGTTTTATATATTATTATTATTATTATTATGTATTAATTTATTTATTTATTAATGTATTTATTCATTCATTGTTTCAAACTTTGTTTTAATAAAGAAAAGAGAGGAGGAGAGGAGGGGAGAAGAGGAGGACAGGAGGAGGAGAGGAAGAAAGGACGAGAGGAGGAGGAGAGGAAAAGAGGGAGAAGGAGAGGAGGAGGAGAGAGGAGAGGAAGAAAGGAGGGGGGAGGAGGAGGAGAGGAAGAGAGGAGGAGGAGAGGAAGAAAGGAGGGGAGGAGGAGGAGGAGAGGAGTTTCTAAATCTATTTAATTTTTTTTTTTTAAATTGAGTTGTAAGAGCCATATTGAAAAGTGACGCCCCCTAGGCAGACTAGTTTGAGCAGCCCAAGTAAAGTTTTTTGAACTGAAGTTACTGCCTCCGAGGATCCTTGTGTGCGTCAAGCTGAAAAGTGAGTTGGACTGCTTAAAAGTGGTGGTTAAGAGCATCGGATGAGATAGCCGCTACATGAGTTATTAATTAAATAATCGTGATTTTCTGGATCTTGCGTCCGATGGTGCCCCTGATAACGAGTGTTTACTTAAAAGAGGATCCAAATCCGCTATGTGTGTGTGTGTGTGTGTGTATGTGTGTGTGTGTGTGTGTGTGTGTGTGTATGTGTGTGTGTGTGTGTGTGTGTGTGTGTGTGTGTGTGTGTGTGTGTATGTGTGTATGTGTGTATGTGTGTGTGTGTGTGTGTGTGTTGTGTGTGTGTGTGTGTGTGTATGTGTGTGTGTGTGTGTGTGTGTGTGTGTGTGTGTGTGTGTTGTGAAGGATCAATATCAATGATCAGACATTATTCATTAAAACACATTAAAGAATATAATAAAGAAATATTTCTCCTTCATCATGTAAACTTGATCAGTTTCACACAGATATTAGTTGAGAGGATCTTCTGTTTACAGATGTGACTCTTTACCAACAATTACAAACATTCATTTAACAACTAACAGTGAACATTTTCTACACTTCCTTTAACAATCACTCATCTTCATAACTACACACTAAACTTTGTACAGTAACAATGAACATATGGAAATACAATGAAGTTCATGATGTAAGTTATGTATGAACATAAATTAGTTTCAGCTGTTAAACATTAAGATCAACAATAGTAACAGACAGTCAGTGAACTGACCTCAGAGTCTCCAGTCTACAGTTTGGACTCTCCAGTCCAGCAGACAGACGCTTCACTCCTGAATCCTGCAGCGGGTTGTAACTCAGGTCCAGGTCTGTGAGATGGGAGGGGTTGCACTTCAGAGCTGAGACCACAATTTCACAGTGAGTCTCTGAGAGTCCACAGCTAACAAGTCTGTGATGAGAGATAATATATAATACACACTTTAATATTAAATATAGATTTGAGGCGTTTTGATGACTAAACAAACTGAGATGTGACGACTAGCTCAGTTCTCTCTGTTGGCAGAGCTGGTCGGACATTAATCACAAGGTTGATGGTTTGAAACTTGAGCTCCTTCTGTCCACATGTCCAAGTGTCTTTGAGCAACACACTGAATACTAAACTGTACGTGGATTTAAAAAAATGTAAGTCACTTTGGACAAAAGCTGCTAAATGAAAGTAATGTAAACGTGTCATGTTGTGATTTCCCCTTCAAATCAAAGCTGAGTTATTCAGTAAG
Organism: Scomber colias; assembly: GCA_021039105.1. Taxonomy (NCBI): domain Eukaryota; kingdom Metazoa; phylum Chordata; class Actinopteri; order Scombriformes; family Scombridae; genus Scomber; species Scomber colias. Next base: position 402,992 of record JAJDFG010000217.1, on the reverse strand, counting down.
TCTCCTCACTCTCTCTGCTGCTGTATTGCACACTTTTTAATGGGACTCTCTGTTTTGGTTTCATCTTGCAGACAAAGGGAAAGAAAATGAAGTTGCATTTAGGCTTCTATAAAGTCCACAGTGATTGCTTCTTATTGGTCTTAAATGTCTCCTTGCTTTGCTCACTTGAGTCGTATCCTTGTGTCCTTAGTCCCTCCCTCCTAAGATACAAGGGCGAGCTGCAGGAAAAGATGTGAGAGAAGAAGAATCCAGGAAACATGTTTTTGGACGTCTTTTCCTTTCAGGCATCATGTGAAGTGGTTCCTAGTATCTCTAAAAGTAGAACAGGAGGCGGAGGCAGAGCCTTCAGCTATCAGGTTCCTTATGCTGCTACAGACTTAGACTGCCGGGGGACTCCCATGATGCACTGAGCTCCTCTCTCCTCCTCCCTCTCTCTCTCTATCCATCCATCTATATCCATTAACATTCATGTTCTATTAATGCATCAGTAACCTAAACTTCTTCCCCGAAGTTGTCTGTGCTTTCTGGTCTCACAGGTAATCTGGGCCTGGAGACGTCCGGATGACAGATTCCAGTCCCGGACCTTCTAGCTTCATTGTTGATTTTCATTGTGCTTCTCTCTTCTATCCTTCCTTTCTCTCCTCTATCCTTCCTTTCTCTCCTCTCTACCCCAACTGGTCCAGGCAGATGTCCGCCCACTTCTGAGTCTGGTTCTGCCTGAGGTTTCTTCCTGTTAAAAGGGAGTTTTTCTTGCCACTGCTGCTCATGTGGGAATGTTGGGTCTCTTTAAAGATAAAACCTGAAGAGTTCGGTTTAGAACCTGCTCTACGTTGTTAGTGTTCAACATTAGATGGACATTAAGCAGCTCTGCACTACACCACTCCCATCTGCCCTGCTATCACTGCAATCAGCTCATTCCCCTCAGCTGAGCTTCCCGCCCATCTACACACAAACTATCAAGAGACACTTTCACCTTCCTGGCTGCTGTTATATAGGAGCATGTGTTTACTTTAAGGGATTGTTGGAAGGAAAATGTCATCTGAGACACTACTGCATTTTATTTTGTAGGAACATCCTCTGTCTTATTGTGTTTTTAGTGTTTTCTGTGTTTCCTTCCTGTGATCATGTCCTCCTCCCCAGCCTGCTTCTCCCTCCTCACTTTCCCTCCACACCTGCCCTGCATCAGCCTCGTTAGCCCCGCCCCCCTACTTCCTGTGTCTTCCCCAGCCAATCAGCTCCTTTCCTGTTCTCCTGCTCCACATGCACCTCCTCCCCTCCTCAGGTTACTTTGGATTTAAGTCATATTATATTAATCTATCAATCTTTACAAATAAACAGAATAAGTGTGTTTACTAATGTGAGCTATAAACACACCAACAATAAAATGAAGCTTTTCTTGCTCTCATAGCATTTGTAACATGAAGAACATTTGAAGTGAAGCTCTATAAGTCAGAGTGTTGGTGTGCACATCCACAAACCCTCAGTGGGATCGGTGCTGGATACTAAATATATTCAACTGTGATACAAGGAGAACTCACACACTGGAATCACAGCTCCATTTCATTTAACTGGAACATTTCCAGTGACTACAGGTCTTCCTCAGTTAGATACTCACAGGAGGGAAATGAAGGATATATACTGTATATCTAAATGTCCAGTGACATCATCATCTAATCACATTCATATGTGTCCAGATATCCTCATCACCAGGAAAATAACAACATGAATGTGAATAGAAATGTGTGTTTGACTTGTGATGAGGATATCTGGACACGTGTGAATGTGCTTGCAGGTTCTCCTTGTAGTGAAACACTACTCATGTAGAACTTTGGCAACAAGCAGGTGTAACACATGTTTAACACTTTTATAGTGTGCATGTGTGAATCTTTACTGTAATACTGATGCTTCAGATGAGAAAGCAGCTTTATAATGTTGATAATCACATCTGGACTTACCGAGCCTTTCTGCAGTTCCTCACAGCTGGGATCAGTCTCCGTTTTCCCACCTCTGATGTGTTGTACTTCTTCAGGTCCAACTCATCCAGAACCTCCTCTGACATCTGCAGCATGTAGGCCAGAGCTGAGCAGTGGATCACAGAGAGTTCCTTCTCTGATCTGTTCTCTGACTTCAGGAACTCTTGGATCTCCTGATGTACTGAGCGGTCATTCATCTCCATCAGACAGTGGAAGATGTTGATGCTTCTGTCAGGAGAGATATTCCACATGTTCATCTCCTTCAGGTTGTAGATGACTCTCTGGATGGTTTCTGGACTGTCTGTCTGACCCAGCAGGCCTCGTAAGAGACTCTGGTTGGACTCCAGAGAGAGGCCATGAAGGAAGCGGACAAAGAGGTCCAGGTGGCCATTTTCACTTCTGAGAGATTTCTGCATGGCTCTCTTCAGGAAGTCATTCAGAGATGAGTAACTGTTGGATCCTCCCAGGAAGTGCTCCAGTACCTTTGTCTTCCTGCTGGTGTAACAGTGGTACATGTAGACTGCAGCCAGAAACTCCTGAACGCTCAGATGAACAAAGCTGTAGACTGTTTTCTGGAAGATCACACCCTCTCTTTTGAAGATCTCTGTACAAACTCCTGATAACACTGAGGCCTCTGTGACATCAAGACCACACTGCTCCAGGTCTTCTTGGTAGAACATGATGTTTCCTTTCTCCAGTTGTTCAAACGCCAGCCTCCCCAGCTTCAGAAGAAGGTTCCTGTCAGCCTCTGTCAGCTCCTGTGGACTCGTCTCATGTCCCTGATCATACTTGTTCTTCTTCCTCTTTGTCTGAACCAGCAGGAAGTGTGAGTACATGTCAGTCAGGGTCTTGGGTAGCTCTCCTCTCTGGTCTGTAGTCAACATGTGGTCCAGAACTGTAGCAGTGATCCAGCAGAAGACTGGGATGTGACACATGATGTGGAGGCTCCTGGATGTCTTGATGTGTGAGATGATTGTGCTGGACGGCTCTTCATCACTGAATCTCCTCCTGAAGTACTCCTCCTTCTGGGCATCAGTGAAGCCTCGTACTTCTGTTACCCTGTCCACACATGAAGGAGGGATCTGATTGGCTGCTGCTGGTCGGGAAGTGATCCAGATGAGAGCCGATGGAAGCAGCTTCCCCTGGATGAGGTTTGTTAACAGCACGCTGACTGATGACTTCTGTGTGACATCAGACACGACCTCACTGTTGTTGAAATCCAGTGAAAGTCTGCTTTCATCCAGGCCGTCAAAGATGAACAAAACTTTACAGCCAGCGAGCTTCTCTGCTGTGAGCTTCTGTAATGTTGGATAGAAAACATGGATCAGCATGAGCAGACTGTACTGCTCATCTTTGATCAAGTTCAGCGCCCTGAACGAGAACAGAATCAGTAGACTGATATCTTGGTTGTTGGAGCGCTGTGCCCAGTCCAGAGTGAACTTCAGCACTGAGAAGGTTTTTCCAACGCCAGCGACGCCGTTCATCAGAACCACTCTGACTCTGTGTAAGACTTCACAGATGTCCTGATCCTTGGTTGGAGCGTCATGGAGGGTCTTCATCTTGGAAGCTGTTTCAAGCTGCCTCACCTCATGCTGGGTATGAACCTCTTCAGTTTCCTGTTGGTCAGGTAAGACTTTAAAGATGTCCTGACACTTGATTGGAGCGTCATGGAGGGTCTTCATCTTGGAAGCTCTTTCAAGCTGCCTCACCTCATGTTGGGTATTAACCTCTTCACTCTGTCCCTCTGTGATGTGGACCTCAGTGAAGATGCTGATGAGGAAGGTTTTAGTTCCTGCTTCATCAGTTCCTTGAGTCACACATTCACATGTGCTGTTCAGACTGATCTGATGTTCATCTAAAACCTCCTGCAGACCACTTTCTGCTGAAAGAGAAGAAAAAAGGTAGAATGAACCAGAAATCAGTGTGACTGTTAATGTTCAGTAGGATAGAGGAGGTAGATTCCTGTTTTCAGAGATGATGACATCAGCAGACAGATCTTCAGTCTTACTTTGTACAGTGCTGGTCTGACTGTCTGTCTGCAGTCCAGGTCTGGTTCTGGATCTTTTTCCACACTGGGGACAGGAGGAGTCTCCTGACGAAGCAGACTGGTCCCAGTATGAGGTGATGCACTGTCTGCAGAACCAGTATCCACAGCTGGTATAGACTGGATCCTTCAGGACGTCCTGACACAAAGAACAGCAGGACAGCTGCTCCTCCACAGAAACAGCCCTCCTCTTCCTCTCTCTGTGGACATGAACACATTCTTTATGTCACATGACATTAATGGAGGCCAACCGACAGCTCACAAGCTGCATGCAGCTCTTTCCCCACATAAACAGTCCAGACTGTCAGTATTTACACACTTACACACTTTCTGTTCTTCAGCCTCTGAGATTCAACACATTCAGTTTGAAATAAAATAATAAATACTACAATCACAAGAGTTTAAAATGAAATAGACAGAGACAACAATGTGCCAGCAAAGGCAGAGAAGAAGAAGAAGACTGCAAGCTAGTAAACATGGATGTAAACAATGCAGGATTTAAAATAGATGTTTGATGAGGAGGGAAGTGGATTCAACACATTAGTTAGACCACAAGGAGACACACAATGTGTTTTGGTAAGTAAGTCAATGTGAACATGACTTTAGTCTGTTAACAAGAAAACTCCACAGGCTCCTTTAAGCTACTCTGATCCATTAAAAGTCAGGAACAATAAGCAGGAGGAAACTGAGCCAAACAGAAAAGTCCACTAGTGAAAAATAACTGCTGCTCTTTTGTGTTGTGCTACTGAACAGAGAGCTCTGCTAAATATCTTCATAATGCATCTTTTCATGAGTGTTTCTCTCTCTCTGTTTCTGCTATAGTCTCTCTCACTCTGTGTGAGTGTGATACAACACTTTGACACATTTGACTTTTCCCAAACGTTAAACATCAGACTCAGTTTCCTCTGCTGCAGTGGTCAGTCTGCAGTGATAAATCAGCTGCAGCAGGCTGTTTCTATACATTTACATGACCTCCTCCCATATTTAGTGTCTTTGAACAGGAACACGTTAAGACACAGTCTGTATTACATGAGACCAAACATTGTACCTGCTGCTGCAGTCCTTTAGTAAATAAGGACAGACACAGTTTGACTTGTTAGTGAATCCTTAGTAAATATCACCCTGGGTTACCTGCTGCTACTTTACATTTATTGACTGGAAAATCAAACAGCAATAGCAGCCCTGTCTCTGTCTCTAGTTAACATGAACATGAAGATCTGTTGGAGATTACAGCTGAATGGAAGCTACTTCATTATTTCTTTCCACTGTGTTTCCTTCATATCTACACTACAACCTTAATGAAAGCATCTCACTGAATCATCTTCAGCTCAGTTTACAGTAGAAACAGTCTCTTACTTTGTGTCTGAGGGTCCAGGTTCATTACTGAAGAATAGAGGAAGATCATTAGACTGGTTACTCTTCATAGACGGACAACTGGATATTACAGACTCTGCTCCGTCCTCCTCTTCCTCCTCTTTCTTCATCTTCTGGAGTCTGAGAGGTAAACCAGTAACACTGGAGACACACACACATACACAGTATAATAAACCCAGTTATATATAACATGTTATTTTACATGAATTTCTGTCTCAGATGAAAGAAAAATGATGTAAATATTGAAACTATATCAGCTATAAAACTGTAATCAACATTTAACAATCAGCCCCATAACACGTGACCTCGCTGTGAGGACGCAGAAACCAGGAACACAACAACAGGAAACTACTTCTGAACACCTCAAACTCTCTGATCTCATCTTTTTCTGACTCACTTTAATCAACTAAATGATTCACCTGAAAACTAATCATCAGATTGATCAATAATGACAGTAATCATTATTTACAGTCCTGATATTAACACTCACCTGCCTCACACTGTTTTCCTCCTTCTGCTCTGATGACTGTAAAATGGTGACTGACTGAATACTTTCACTTTCAGAGCTCCTCCCTTCTTTACTGGAAGTCACATGTGGCTGTGTGTGTGTGTGTGTGTGTGTGTGTGTGTGTGTGTGTGTGTGTGTGTGTGTGTGTGTGTGTCTAGTTGAACTCAGTTTAATTGACAAGCTTTCTGTAAAGTTTTCTGACTGTTAGTTGGCTGTTACAAACACAGATATAAAGACTTCCTCATTGTACTAAAACAGTTATTTTCTGTGAGTTTATTTCAGAAAGCAGGTTAAACAAACTCTGAGTTGAACCCTGAGATGAAACTGAGTTTTCTGATCCAGAACAGCTGATCAGTTTGATCAACTCTGACAGACAGAGACAACAATGTGCCAGCAAAGGCAGAGAAGAAGAAGAAGACTGCAAGCTAGTAAACATGGATGTAAACAAAGCAGGATTTAAAATAGATGTTTGATGAGGAGGGAAGTGGATTCAACACATTAGTTAGCTGTAATTAAAGCACTTCTTAAAAAGCCTACTGTCTCAGCCCCAGCTGTGACTTTCTGAGTTTCCTTGTCTGTCTTGTCTCCTCCCCTTGTGCTCCTCCCTTGTCTTTGTTTCCCTTTGCAGAGGCGGGGCCCAGTGGTGGAGGTTTGGCACACCTGGTTCTAATCACTCATCAACTGCAGTATAAAGACCCGGTTCATCCTTCCACCCTCTGCCAGATAGTCCCGCTACTCGTGGTAACACTCGGCCGAATCCTCGAGTGTGTTCTTGTGACTTTTTGCTTGGTGAAGATTATTCCTATTGTAACCGCTCTCTCCTATTCCCTCTACAGTTTGCCTATCCCACCCGCTGGTGCCGTGCCTCTGCCCCCTTGGATCCTGTTCCCTGTGCACTGCCTTCCCACCTTGGACCTTACCTCACCAACCTTCCCTACAACCCTTACCCCAGACCCAGCCACTGCTCCCTCACTGCTCCACTCATCTTGTCATTAAACCCTGCTTTTTTGAGTTACCTCCTGTGTTCGCTCGTCTCTGTGGTCCTATAACTACTGGTTGTGACACCTACTCTTGATTCAGAGGTTCTACCCAACTATAGACCGATTATCTATCTATTAACTTCAGACAATGGACTTCTCTCTGTTCTTTCTCTATTAGATCTTAGAGGTGCCTTCAACACTATTGATCATCAAATCCTGTTACAGAGACTTGAACATTTAATTGGCATCAAAGGAACAGCATTAAACTGGTTTAAATCATATTTATCTGATAGATTTCAGTCTGGTCAGTTTACAGTAGAAACAGTCTCTTACTTTGTGTCTGAGGGTCCAGGTTCATTACTGAAGTTTAGAGGAGGATTATTAGACCGGTCACTCTTCATAGACAGACAGCTGGATATTACAGACTCTGCTCCGTCCTCCTCTTCCTCCTCTTCCTCCTCTTTCTTCATCTTCTGGAGTCTGAGAGGTAAACCAGTAACACTGGAGACACACACACATACACAGTATAATAAACCCAGTCCTGCCTCTCAACTTAGTAGCTTCTTATTAGTTGACATGACTTTAACTACAACCATGTGTGTTTTCTAGTCATCACAAAGAGAAACTTTGACTCTGGTTTAAATCCAACAAACAGACTTCAGATAAACATGTGTGTGCTTCTTAACTGTGACTTCTCTCTATTTAGAGGCAGCAGTGAGTCACGTTATGAGCTGCTGATTGGAAACTTTCTGTTACAGTTTTAAACAACATGTTATATAGAATTGTATTTTTCACAACTATATATATAACATGTTATTTTACATGAATTTCTGTCTCAGATGAAAATGATGTAAATATTGAAACTATATCAGCTATAAAACTGTAATCAACATTTAACAATCAGCCCCATAACACGTGACCTCGCTGTGAGGACGCAGAAACCAGGAAAACAACAACAGGAAACTACTTCTGAACACCTCAAACTCTCTGATCTCATCTTTTTCTGACTCACTTTAATCAACTAAATGATTCACCTGAAAACTAATCATCAGATTGATCAATAATGACAGTAATCATTATTTACAGTCCTGATATTAACACTCACCTGCCTCACACTGTTTTCCTCCTTCTGCTCTGATGACTGTAAAATGGAGACAGACTGAATACTTTCACTTCCTCTCTGTTGGTTCCTTCTTCTTTTAGTGGAAGTCACGTAACTGTGTGTGTATAAATATATCATACATAGATATTACTCTGTTATCTCTATCATTTGCACATTTATTTCCAATATTCCAACAAACGCTCATTTTTTGACAATATTTTGGACTGACTTTCAATTTGATCTCAGAACATATTTTGAAAAGGACGTGATCTCTTTTTATAGAAAATGTTCAGATCTCAAACTCTTTAACTCATCAATTTCTTCATCAGTAACTCATTTAATTACACATAGTTTCTCAGTAACTGTGGATTACAGTTACATTTACTTTGTAATTAAATGATGTAACGCCCTTACATATAAGACATGACCGTACTAACCCTAAACCTGAACATTTATCTTCACATGCTACTAAATAAAATAAAACCCTGGCATCAGAAATTAACTAAACTTTTAATTTATGTAAAAACAAGATTTTTATCTGAATAATTAAATATTGTGTGCTTTTTATTTTTTATTGTTAATTATGTTCTCTTTTTACTCACTGCTGTAAACTAACAGGAAGTAAATTGTTCTCATTTATTTAAATAAACATGTAAAAATGTTTTTATTTATTTTGTTTAAATTAATAAATTAACAGACTGGTATGAAATGTGTGTGATGCTGCAGTACTCGTGTTCGGCCACCAGGTGTCGCCTGTGTTACAGTCTGTTCCCGCCGTGCAAACAGGAAGCAGCAGAAGAAGAAGCGGTGACGCGTTGTGGTCACAGCTGATCGTGACGTCATCCAGCAACATGGCGGACTGGAACAGAGGTATTTATTTATGACACGTATTCAAGTTCATTTAAATCTGAAGTTAATAAGAGAAAATACTGAGCGTGCTTCTACCGACGCGCGCGCGTGTGCGTGTGCGCGTGTGTGTGTGTGTGTGTGTGTGTGTGTGTGTGTGTGTGTCTGTGTGTGTGTGTCTCTCTCTTTGTGTGTGTGTCTCTCTCTCTCTGTGTGTGTGTGTGTCTCTCTCTCTCTGTGTGTGTGTGTCTCTCTCTGTGTGTGTGTGTGTGGGTCTCTCTCTCTGTGTGTGTGTGTGTCTCTGTCTCTGTGTGTAGTGGCTGTGTGTTGCAGGTTGCAGGGGATGGCTGATTGGGAGCACCTGTGCCTGGCTCTGCAGCTGATTTAACCCTTAAACAGTCAGGAGTGGAAAATTAGATGTAAAAAATCCTAATTTCCTGTTATCAGTAATGTTATTTGTGAACAAGTTACGTTTGCTCAGTGACACACACAAGCTGAGCAAACGTAACTTGTTCACAAATAACATTACTGATAATTTATTGTAAGAAGGCAATAATACTTCTGACAACTAAGTTACTGTTGAAACATGAACTTGTACTTACAGCGAACACTCTTGAATCCATGTGTATTGCCTCCCGACCATACACTCGACACAACGCAACCGTGAGCGCAATGAAATGACCCCAAATGACACGCTTATCATCACTGGGTGCTACGCGCCGACTGGTGGTGTGTAGGCGGTACTGCTACTGCAGCCAGGCAGCGTGAGCCTGTGAGCCTGAGCGCAGGGCAAAGGAACACTGAGGTCACAGACAAATCTCATTTCTACACACAGATCTGCCGCGGCAGAAGTGTTGCAAAACTCACGTGTAAAAACACAGCCAATCAGAGCTCCTGCCTGAGTTGTAAGTGATGACAGACATTCACAGATCTTTGCATGCACTTGCAGATTTGTCTTCACTTGCAAATCTGAATACAGACAGATTTTTTTTACACACACACAGATTGAGATACGCATTTGCAAATAATATTGCAACAGTAATAGCTCCATATGTGTGTCTCTCTCTCTCTGTGTGTGTGTGTGTGTGTGTGTGTGTGTGTGTGTGTGTGTGTCTGTGTATGTCTCTCTCTCTCTCTCTGTGTGTGTGTGTGTCTGTGTGTGTGTGTGTGTGTCTCTTTTTCTCTCTGTGTCTGTGTGTGTGTGTGTCTATCTCTCTCTGTGTGTGTGTGTGTGTGTGTGTGTGTGTGTCTGTCTGTCTGTGTGTGTCTCTGTGTGTGTGTGTGTGTGTGTGTGTGTCTCTGTGTGTGTGTGTGTGTGTGTGTGTGTGTGTGTGTGTCTGTGTATGTCTCTCTCTCTCTGTGTGTGTGTGTGTGTGTGTCTCTGTCTCTGTGTGTAGTGGCTGTGTCCTGTGTGTAGTGGGTGTGTCCTGTGTGTAGTGGGTGTGTCCTGTGTGTAGTGGGTGTGTCTTGTGTGTAGTGAGTGTGTCCTGTGTGTAGTGGGTGTGTCCTGTGTGTAGTGGGTGTGTCCTGTGTGTAGTGGGTGTGTCCTGTGTGTAGTGAGTGTGTCCTGTGTGTAGTGGGTGTGTCCGGTGTGTCCTGTGTGTAGTGAGTGTGTCCTGTGTGTAGTGGGTGTGTCCTGTGTGTAGTGAGTGTGGGTGTGTCCTGTGTGTAGTGGGTGTGTCCTGTGTGTAGTGGGTGTGTCCTGTGTGTAGTGGGTGTGTCCTGTGTGTAGTGGGTGTGTCCTGTGTGTAGTGAGTGTGTCCTGTGTGTAGTGAGTGTGTCCTGTGTGTAGTGGGTGTGTCCTGTGTGTAGTGAGTGTGTCCTGTGTATAGTGGGTGTGTCTCTGTGTGTGTGTGTGTGTGTGTGTGTCTCTGTCTCTGTGTGTAGTGGGTGTGTCCTGTGTGTAGTGGCTGTGTCCTGTGTGTAGTGGGTGTGTCCTGTGTGTAGTGAGTGTGTCCTGTGTATAGTGGGTGTGTCTCTGTGTGTGTGTGTGTGTGTGTGTGTCTCTGTCTCTGTGTGTAGTGGGTGTGTCCTGTGTATAGTGGGTGTGTCCTGTGTGTGTGGGTGTGTGTTGCAGGTTGCAGGGGATGGCTGATTGGGAGCACCTGTGTCTGGCTCTGCAGCTGATTTAAGCCGGCTGGCTCCAGTCCTCGCTCTCTCTCCCTCAGGATCGACACACTGCTGCTGTACCTTTTTGTTTTGCACCAGACAACACGCACCACACATTTGACACCACCTACAAGCACCCTCTTACACCACTGACGTACACTTCCACACTCCATTGTACATTTAATTTGTGCTGCTGTAAATAAACTGACCTGCTTTGGTCTAAATCACACGCCGGTTATCCGTGTTTTGTTGCGGCCATGGAGCCAGTCGTAACACGGGTGAAGAGGAGAAACTATGCAAACTTGTGCGGGCACACCGGTGTGTGTGCGTGTGTAGTAGGGATTAATATTTTCCCCAAAATGACATTTTGAATCATTTTTGTGCATCAACATTATAATGAACAGGCTATAGGTTAAATATTAGTTTGCATTCAGCGTGCTGCATGGACTTCATTACATCTGCTGCTCCACTGCTACCACGATTATGAAATGCCAAGTTTATTGTCTGTGACTCATCATAAAAATTCAGTTAAACTATCCACATATTGGTACACTCGTATGTTTTATATCTGTATAGGCAATAGATGAGGGAAACAGTGAGGAGGAGGAAAGCGCCAATGCTCTATCTGACCCCTACCCCGCCTCATCCCTATCCCAGTATTCTACCTCATCCCCTCCATCACCCTCCCCTCCCACCACCACCACCACCACTAGACACCATCCACTTCATCTTACCCCCCTACCACACCCACGTCATCAGCCTCCTGTGGTAAGAGGAAGCGCAAGAGCGACAGGCCAGCTAGGGATCCATGTGAGGAAGCCCTCCTCAAAAGGCTGCAGGAGTTACGGCAGGAGACAGAGAGAGAGAGAGAGAGAGAGAGAGAGGGAGAGAGAGAGAGAGAGAGAGAGAGAGAGAGAAGGGAGGGAGAGAGAGAGGGAGAAAGAGAGGGAGAAAGAGAGAGAGAGAGAGAGAGAGAGAGAGAGAAAGGGAGGGAGAGAGAGAGGGAGAAAGAGAGAGAGAGAGAGAGAGAGAGAGAGAGAGAGAAAGAGAAAGAGAAAGAGAAAGAGAAGGAGAGGGAGAGGGAGAGGGAGAGAGAGAGAGAGAAAGAGAGGGAGAGAGAGAGAGAAAGAGAGAGGGAGAGAGAGAGAGAAAGAGAGAGGGAGAAAGAGAGAGGGAGAGAGAGAGAGAAGCGACATACATTACACCTTTTGCAATTATTTGTGCACCTTTTTAAAAGATCTCCATCAAGAACAGAGCACAATATTGATGCGTGACATCAAACAGCTGATGCAGCAATATGAATCCTTTTAGATCTGACTGTTATTTGTTATATAGGTCAGACTTCAACGTTCATTAAGTTCCGTCTTGCCTAAATTAAAATGTTATATTTCATGTTGTGATGAGATGTGCTTATTATAAATAAATAAATAAATAAATAAACCCCTTTTCATAACATTTCTGACTTTTGAGTATTATTATTTATTATAGGCGTATTATACCTCATTACTAGAAACTTCCAGGGAAACTGTGAGTGCACAGTTTGTTGTATTGACTTTATTTAAGATGATGTGTGTAATAAAGTGTGTTTAAAGGACAGTTGACAGTGTTTCCAGCGTTAAAGCAGCAGTCAGGTTTCCCTCTCTGTAATCATTCCTCCTGTTCATACTGACTATTAACACATCTGCTTCTAATGTGCTTCCAGTGTTCAGTGATGGAGGACTGTATCACAGTGTTTCACTCATTTAAAGTCTCTCATCAGCTTCTATTGAGCTTCAGCAGTGAGTAACTATGGTAACCATGGTAACTATAGCAGTGTGAGTTAGTCATATCAGTGATATCGGACACATTTACAGTCTGTTTAGCATCAGATTCCCTTCCTTCCTTCCTTCCTTCCTTCCTTCCTTCCTCCTCTTAGTGTTTCCTGTTTCTCTACTCTTCTTTCTTCCCTTCTTTATTTCCTCTTCTCTCTCACCTCCTTCCTTCCTTCACTCAGACTCTGAAGCTTCATATTAGCCTCAGATCTTTTAAATCCATGTTTCCACAGAAGGAGGACTGTGGGTTTAGTCCTCCATCACTTCCTGTAAACATGATGAAGACTCTAATGCTCAGTATGAACAGGAGGAATGAAGATAAACACGCTGTACTGCCTGCAGGTTTAAACCATTAAAACAGTGAACTGGTCCTTTAACTGCTCAGATTATTAAAGCCTCACTTAGTTTGTGTTGTTTTAAATATAATTACTATAATATATATTAGTCCTGAGTGAGAGCAGGCTAACACCGGCTGATCGGGAGGAACCGGCACTGGATGAATGAAAAAAAGCAGCAGACCTCCACACCGAGCACACCGAGCCTCCGCTGGCCGTGTGGCCGGCGAGGAGGCGCTGTGGAGCCGCAGAGAGCAGCTCGGCAGGCACGGCCTCTCTCTGGAGCTCTGCTAGCTGCTCATTTGTTCTCCTGACTGTTAGTTTTTGTGAACCCCTTTAAAGAAACTACAATATAAACTTCTTCCCAGATTCTCCAGATTATTTCCCAGTAAGTGATGCATACTCTGTAACAACAGAATAGTTCAAACAGTAAGTCAGTAGAAGTTTTTTTGTAAATTCCGGACAGATATATATATATATGATTGTACACAATAAGTAGTTATGTATGTTTCAGGTTTGTGATTTTACATGTCATAATAATGAAGGTGGATTTTAATGGGGGGTCCACGAGCGTCAGTGCCTAGTCCTGGTCCTAATCCAGCCTGATCTGAGCTTGATGTAGTTACAGTAAGACTGTAACTTCTGCTGAGCAGCAACAGCACCATCTGCTGTCATAAGTGGTAATTACAGGCTGCTGGCTACTTTAACATGAGCTAACGTTGCTGTTCTGCGTCAGGCTCAGATGGCGTCTCAGTGGTCCAGTGGTTAGACAAAAACATCAAATGGCTCTTTTCCACTACACAGTTCTAGCTCGACTCTGCTCGACTCAGTTCTTTCTGCGTCTTCCAAGCGAGCCGAGCCGATACTAAATGTGATGTCATCAGACTGCCAGCCTCTGATTGGTCAGAGAGTCGCTGGAAGAGTCATGAGTCGTCCCACACAAGAATCAAAGCCGGCATTTTTAAATCCCAAGATTTGGATGGAAGGAAGGAAGGAAGGATGTGTGTGAGACAGAAAGACACATACAGCAGCAAGTACACCATCGCCTCCTTGTCCTCCATTGGTTATGTGTTTGTGTCGCGTAGAAAACAAAGTCACGGCAGTTTAACACAGCGTTGCCATGGTACCGTGTCGAGTCGAGTGCTAGAACTGTATAAAACAGACTCCATCAGATATGAGTCATTTATACACAAAGACAGAAAATAGATGTTAAACATGAAGCTGAAGCTCCACACAGGATAAAAACACTGACACTTCATTTATTAGAATTAGGTCTTTGTTTATTATCAGCATGGTCCCACCAGCCTCCCTTCAGACCAGTAGAAAACTTCTCAAAGCAACGTTACACAACGCTTTACACAAAACTAACAAACATACAGCAGGAAACACACAGAAGATTCAAATGTCAGATGTACAGCATATCAAAGTAAATAAGTGGTAGATCAGTGGATAACATGAGTTAGAAGAACTGATTTAAAGAAAGATAAAGACTTATCAAACAGGTTGATCCAGAGCCCTGACAGCAAAGACCAGGCTCCATATTTATCTGTGCTGATAATCAGCACTAATTCATTTCCCTCCACTCAGTGTGAAGTTAGAGAAAAACTAATGGAGGCTTTATTTATTGAATGATTGATGTGTTTAAACTGCTGATGGCACAGATAGATTCCAAAGAGCTGTAAGGACACATAAGTCAACAGGAGGTTCAGCTGGAGATGAGTTGGACAGTGGAGAAGATACATTTCATGTTTTTAATCAAGTTGTGTCCGTTTGCATCATTATCGCTGTGTGCACTGTTGTACAATACATGCAAGATGCTGCACTAATGTAGAAAACTAGATGGAAAGGATGTGATTGGATAGGGCTGGATCACATGATCTCACCTACAAGTTTAAATGATATAGTTCTTGTTAAAGACAGCTGATTGGCTGAGCAGTGTTTACTTACAGACTGATGCAAATGATGAGTTAAATATGGTTATGAGATATAAATGATTCATCTTGACATCATCATTATGCAAATAAAAGCTGGATACCTTTAATATTTACACACTGAGACTCTCTGAAATGTAATGTGGAGCCTTTAAAAGTGATCAATCAAATGTTTCAAATCAATGGTAAACAAACAGGTAAGCAGTGAAGTGATGATAGAAATGGAGTTAACTCTCAGTGTGATTCTGAGACGCTTGATAAATATGAGCCCAGGCTCACAGTCTGACTTATAACACCTGTTTTTATCTTGATCTGCATCAAACTGCTCATGTACAACTCATCTGTAAAGTGCTGACTTCAGCTAAATCCAGAGATAACTGTTCAGTTTGGAGTCAGTTAAGAGACTTAAGTGAAGACGACAAAATCCAGATCCAGACTCCAGATGGATCATGAGGATCCAGCTGATCCTCTCTCAACACTCCTGGATGTTCAGTCAGAGTCTGACAGAGATCAATCATTATACTTCCATCTGATGAGAGAAGAAGAAAGAACAGAGGAGATAAATGAGTGTTTAGTGAGACTCACTTGATCAGCTGTCAGTCAGTGATGCAGCACATCCAGTATAAAGAGCAGCAGGGACTTCAGTCCTGTTCAGACCAGAAGTGGAACAGCTGTGCAGCGTAGCTTGCTTCCTTTCAGCTCTCATGTTAACGTGTTGGAGTGAACACACTGAGCTCCAAGCTCACACACCTGCACACACTTTTACTATCAAGTGTGTTTCCTCTGCAGATTTCACTCAAGTACACAGAGGAAATAAAGTGCTGAGAGTCATGAACACATCATTACTGCAGAAACAGAGACATTCACTCATCAGTTTACTGATGGATTTACTGCTGATACATGTCAACTCTTATCAAAGTTTAAAGCTACAGAGTCTCTGTGGGATTTGAAGATGTTTCCTGCTGTTAAATCATCACATGACAATCAGTCAGAGCTCTCAGCTAAACAGCTGCTGTGATTCCTGGACTTCAGCAGAGGTTCTGGTCTGTATAAAGACCACATGGTTACTAAACGTAATGATGCTTGTGTGAAATCAGAGACAGTGATTTGCAGGCTGCAGTCAGACTGATCTTAGAGCTCTGACAAAGATGAACTGATCAATAGTTTAGTGTTGAAATGAGAGAACAAACACTTTGAGATCAGATTTGATGATGAGGATCACTGTCTCTATACATCTTGTAAGGCTGTCAGCTGTAATCCAGCTTTATTTCCTGCAGACATCAACACAACAACAACAGTCGTCTTCACATCAACTCAAACACATGATCACAACAAGCTTCTGGCTCATCTGATTGGCTGACTGTTCTCTCTCTCTCTCTCTGTCTTTCTGTCCAATCCTGAAGCCTGTCAACATTCTCCTCTCACAGCTTCACTGAGGAAAGCAGCACTGAGAAGGTTGGAGCTTCACCAGGAAATACTGGATCTTTGCTTTGATACTGACTGTGTTTAATACTAAACTGCTGAAACCAGCACAAACTGACTCCAACTCTCTACTCACATCAGATACTTCAGTCTGCAGTCTGGACTCTGCTGAAGATCAATCAGCTGCTCCACGTCTGAGTCATTCAGGAAGTTGAGTCTCAGATCCAGCTCTCTGAGATGGGAGGGGTTGCACTTCAGAGCTGAGGCCAGATAATAACAGCTGATCTTTGACAACCTGCAGCGCTCCAATCTGCATAAAGAATAAAAGATGTGAGTTCAGAAGACAAAGTTCCTGTTTGAAATCATTCAGTGTTTCATAATGTGTTGAGATGTGAAGAAGGTTTAGAAGCTGCTGAACAGCCTTCAGAGGATCTGAGAGGAGCTGAAAATAGAAAGATTTTTAAAGTTCAACTAAAAACCATCTGTTTAGTCTGGCTTTATGTCCTGTTTATCATTTTATGCTTTTATTTTATTATTTATATTTATTTTATTTATTATCATTATTCATTTTATTCTGTTTTATTTTATCAACGTGAGGAGAGGAGTTTGTTTGAAAGGTGCTTTATGAATAAATATTGGTTGATTGATTGAATGTAGAAGTGCAATATTTCTATTTTAATTTTTTTTTAATTTGTGTGTGTGTGTGTGTGTGTGTGTCTGTGTGTGTGTGTGTGTGTGTGAGTATGTGTAAGGATCAATATCAATGACGATTTCCACAAAGTCGACATTTTACACATCGTGCTGCTCTAACTGAACCATTTACAACAAGTAACCACTAATACACAGTGTGTGTGTGTGTGTGTGTGTGTGTGTGTGTGTGTGTGTGTGTGTGTGTGTGTGTGTGTGTGTGTATGTATGTGTGTGTGTGTGTGTGTGTGTGTGTGTGTATGTGTGTGTGTTCTGAAGGATCAATATCAATGATCAGACATTATTCATTAAAACACATTAAAGAATATAATAAAGAAATATTTCTCCTTCATCAAGTAAACTTGATGAGTTTCAAACAGATATTAGTTGAGAGGATCTTCTGTTTACAGATGTGACTCTTTACCAACAATTACAAACATTCATTTAACAACTAACAGTGAACATTTTCTACACTTTCTTTAAGAATCATCTTTTATAACTACACACTAAACTTTGTACAGTAACAATGAAAATATGGAAATAAAATGAACTTCATGATGTAAGTTATGTATGAACATAAATTAGTTTCAGCTGTTAAACATTAAGATCAACAATAGTAACAGACAGTCAGTGAACTGACCTCAGAGTCTCCAGTCTACAGTTTGGACTCTCCAGTCCAGCAGACAGACGCTTCACTCCTGAATCCTTCAGGATGTTCCAGCTCAGGTCCAGGTGTGTGAGATGGGAGGGGTTGGCCTTCAGAGCTGAGGCCACAACTTCACAGTGAGTCTCTGAGAGTCCACAGCAACGAAGTCTGTGATGACAGATAATATATAATACACACTTTAATATTAAATATAGGTTTGAGGCATTTTGATGACTAAACAAACTGAGATGTGACGACTAGCTCAGCTCCCTCTGTTGGCAGAGCTGGTCGGACATTAATCACAAGGTTGATGGTTTGAAACTTGAGCTCCTTCTGTCCACATGTCCAAGTGTCTTTGAGCAACACACTGACTACTAAACTGTACGTGGATGTAAAAAAATGTAAGTGACTTTGGACAAAAGCTGCTAAATGAAAGTAATGTAAACGTGTCATGTTGTGATTTCCCCTTCAAATCAAAGCTGAGTTATTCAGTAAGTCTCCTCACTCTCTCTGCTGCTGTACTGCACACTTTTTAATGGGACTCTCTGTTTTGGTTTCATCTTGCAGACAAAGGGAAAGAAAATGAAGTTGCATTTAGGCTTCTATAAAGTCCACAGTGATTGCTTCTTATTGGTCTTAAATGTCTCCTTGCTTTGCTCACTTGAGTCGTATCCTTGTGTCCTTACTCCCTCCCTCCTAAGATACAAGGGAGAGCTGCAGGAAAAGATGTGAGAGAAGAAGAATCCAGGAAACATGTTTTTGGACGTCTTTTCCTTTCAGGCATCATCTGAAGTGACGTCAGCTGTCAGTCTGCAGCTGTTAACAGCTCTTTAGTGTCTTTTGATGTGCTGGACTTTAAATGTGATGTAGTGTTAAACATGAAGGGTGTACAGTTAGCACTGCCAGCACAGTGATATAGTGATGTCCTCCAACATGACAAAAGAGAAGGTGAAATATCTCTGCATGTTTCTCCTCAAATCAACTGTTTGACAAACATCTGCAGGTTATATTGGGAACAGATCCATCACACCAGTTTGTAACTGTTCACACACTGAATGCACATTTCTACTTTTTCAAATCTATTCATTATTTACATCTGCATTCATTGATATTGTGTTTGTAATTCATGATTTAATAATCCATGTTATGATGAGAATGTGTCATAATGTGAAGGAATAATTGAGGCCAGTAGCTTCTATGTTTGAAGGAAAGAGGAAATGTGTAAATCTATCTTCCATCAAATGTGACTTTGTGCCTTGTCACAGTCTGGCTCTATGTATGTTCCTCTCAGCTCTGAGTGAGTCTGGCTCTACTAAGTTCAGCTCTCACTCACCACAACTTTCTTCCTCTCTACTTTATGTGACTATCTAGTCATGTACAGTGCTGCTTATGGAGCGGCTTGTTTAGTGTTGGCTTAGTTACTCTTCATGTAGAATTCACTCTCTTAGCTTGTATTTATCCTCCATCATTTATGTGTTACACTTGTGTTATCCAGTCCTTTTGCTCATTTTCCTCCTTCAGTGTTTATGAGCATCTTGTGTCACCACAGTAGTGATGTCTGTATGTTGTTAGTGTTCAACATTAGATGGACATTAAGCAGCTCTGCACTACACCACTCCCATCTGCCCTGCTATCACTGCAATCAGCTCATTCCCCTCAGCTGAGCTTCCCGCCCATCTACACACAAACTATCAAGAGACACTTTCACCTTCCTGGCTGCTGTTATATAGGAGCATGTGTTTACTTTAAGGGATTGTTGGAAGGAAAATGTCATCTGAGACACTACAGCATGTTATTTTGTAGGAACATCCTCTGTCTCATTGTGTTTTTAGTGTTTTCTGTGTTTTCTGTTTCCAGCCTGCGTCTCCCTCATCACTTTCCCTCCACACCTGCCCTGCATCAGCCTCGTTAGCCCCGCCCCCCTGCTGTCTTCCCCAGCCAATCAGCTAATTTCCTGTTCTCCTGCTCCACCTGCACCTCCTCCCCTCCTCAGGTTACTTTGGATTTAAGTCCTGACTTCTCAATTCTCTTCAATCAGCTGTCAGTCGGCTTTAACAGCTTTTAACGAAGCAATGTTTTTTCTTTTCTATAAGTCAGAGTGTTGGTGTGCACATCCACAAACCCTCAGTGGGATCGGTGCTGGATACTAAATCTATTCAACTGTGATACAAGGAGAACTCACACACTGGAATCACAGCTCCATTTCATTTAACTGGAACATTTCCAGCGACTACAGGTCTTCCTCAGGCAGATACCCACAGGAGGGAAATAAAGGATATATACTGTATATCTAAATGTCCAGTGACATCATCATCTAATCACACTCATATGTGTCCAGATATCCTCATCACCAGGAAAATAACAACATGAATGTGAATAGAAATGTGTGTTTGACTTGTGATGAGGATATCTTGACACGTGTGAATGTGCTTGCAGGTTCTCCTTGTAGTGAAACACTACTCATGTAGAACTTTGGCAACAAGCAGGTGTAACACATGTTTAACACTTTTATAGTGTGCATGTGTGAATCTTTACTGTAATACTGATGCTTCAGATGAGAAAGCAGCTTTATAATGTTGATAATCACATCTGGACTTACCGAGCCTTTCTGCAGTTCCTCACAGCTGGGATCAGTCTCCGTTTTCCCTCCCGTGATGTGTTGTATTTCTTCAGGTCCAACTCATCCAGAACCTCCTCTGACATCAGCAGCATGTAGGCCAGAGCTGAGCAGTGGATCACAGAGAGTTTCTTCTCTGATCTGTTCTCTGACTTCAGGAACTTTTGGATCTGCTGATGTACTGAGCGGTCGTTCATCTCCATCAGACAGTGGAAGATGTTGATGCTTCTGTCAGGAGAGATGTCCTTACTGTTCATCTCCTTCAGGTTGTTGATGACTCTCTGGATGGTTTCTGGACTGTTGTCTGTCTGACTCAGCAGGCCTCTTAAGAGACTTTGGTTGGACTCCAGAGAGAGGCCATGAAGGAAGCGGACAAACAGGTCCAGGTGGCCATTTTCACTTCTGAGAGATTTCTCCATGGCTCTCTTCAGGAAGTCATCCAGAGATGCGTAACTGTAGTCTCTTTCGAGGAAGTCCTTCAGTACCTCTGTGTTCCCGCTGGTGTAACAGTGGTACATGTAGACTGCAGCCAGAAACTCCTGAACGCTCAGATGAACAAAGCTGTAGACTGGTTTTTGGAAGATTACACTCTCTCTTTTGAAGATCTGTGTACAAACTCCTGATAACACTGAGGTCTCTGTGACATCAAGACCACACTGCTCCAGATCTTCTTGGTAGAACATGATGTTTCCTTTCTGCAGTTGTTCAAACGCCAGCCTCCCCAGCTTCAGAAGAAGGTTCCTGTCAGCCTTCGTTGACTCCTCATCATACTTCTTCCTGTCTGAGTGTAAGAACATGCCAGTCAGGGTCTTCCTTAACTTCAGAAGAAGGTTCCCATCGGCCTCCATCAGCTCCTCATCACATTTCTTCTTCATCAGCTCCTGTGGACTCGTCTCAGATTCCTCATCATACTTGTTCTTCTTCCTCTTTGTCTGAACCAGCAGGAAGTGTGAGTACATGTCAGTCAGGGTCTTGGGCAGCTCTCCTCTCTGGTCTGTAGTCAACATGTGGTCCAGAACTGTAGCAGTGATCCAGCAGAAGACTGGGATGTAACACATGATGTGGAGGCTCCTGGATGTCTTGATGTGTGAGATGATTGTGCTGGACTGCTCTTCATCACTGAATCTCCTCCTGAAGTACTCCTCCTTCTGGGCGTCAGTGAAGCCTCGTACTTCTGTTACCCTGTCCACACATGAAGGAGGGATCTGATTGGCTGCTGCAGGTCGGGCAGTTATCCAGATGAGAGCCGAGGGAAGCAGCTTCCCCTTGATGAGGTTTGTCAGCAGCAAGCTGACTGATGACTTCTGTGTGACATCAGACACGACCTTCCTGTTGTTGAAATCCAGTGAAAGTCTGCTTTCATCCAGGCCGTCAAAGATGAACAGAACTTTACAGCCAGCGAGCTTCTCTGCTGTGAGCTTCTGTAATGTTGGATAGAAAACACGGATCAGCATGAGCAGACTGTACCGCTCATCTTTGATCAAGTTCAGCGACCTGAACGAGAACAGAATCAGCAGACTGATATCTTGGTTGTTGGAGCGCTGTGCCCAGTCCAGAGTGAACTTCAGCACTGAGAAGGTTTTTCCAACGCCAGCGACGCCGTTCATCAGAACCACTCTGACTCTGTGTAAGACTTCACAGATGTTCTGATCCTTCATTGGAGCGTCATGGAGGGTCTTCATCTTGGAAGCTGTTTCAAGCTGCCTCACCTCATGTTGGGTATTAACCTCTTCAGTTTCCTGTTGGTCAGGTAAGACTTTAAAGATGTCCTGACACTTGATTGGAGCGTCATGGAGGGTCTTCATCTTGGAAGCTCTTTCAAGCTGCCTCACCTCATGTTGGGTATTAACCTCTTCACTCTGTCCCTCTGTGATGTGGACCTCAGTGAAGATGCTGATGAGGAAGGTTTTAGTTTCTGGTTCATCAGTTCCTTGAGTCACACATTCACACGTGCTGCTCAGACTGATCTGATGTTCATCTAAAACCTCCTGCAGACCACTTTCTGCTGAAAGAGAAGAAAAAAGGTAGAATGAAACAGAAATCAGTGTGACTGTTAATGTTCAGTAGGATAGAGGAGGTAGATTCCTGTTTTCAGAGATGATGACATCAGCAGACAAATCTTCAGTCTTACTTTGTACAGTGCTGGTCTGACTGTCTGTCTGCAGTCCAGGTCTGGTTCTGGATCTGTTTCCACACTGGGGACAGGAGGAGTCTCCTGATGAATCAGTAGTCTTCTTATGATGGTCCCAGTATGAGATGATGCACTGTCTGCAGAACCAGTATCCACAGCTGGTAGAGACTGGATCCTTCAGGACGTCCTGACACAAAGAACAGCAGGACAGCTGCTCCTCCACAGAAACAGCCCTCCTCTTCCTCTCTCTGTGGACATGAACACATTCTTTATGTCACATGACATTAGTGGAGGCCAACCGACAGCTCACAAGCTGCATGCAGCTCTTTCCCAACATAAACAGTCCAGACTGTCAGTATTTACACACTTACACACTTTCTGTTCTTCAGCCTCTGAGATTCAACACATTCAGTTTGAAATAAAATAATAAATACTACAATCACAAGAGTTTAAAATGAATTAGACAGAGACAACAA
>JAJDFG010000217.1:327500-375000 GCA_021039105.1 Scomber colias | reverse complement strand
TGGACTCAGTTGGCTTACTGAACATATCAAGCATCGGACTTCTGAGTCCAATTTGGCGGTATGTCTACAACCAGTTATCTGTGTGTTTTGTGTGTGGGCGTGTGCGTGTGTAGTAGGGATTAATATTTTCCCCAAAATGACATTTTGAATCATTTTTGTGCATCAACATTATAATGAACAGGCTATAGGTTAAATATTAGTTTGCATTCAGCGTGCTGCGTGGACTTCATTACATCTGCTGCTCCACTGCTACCACGATTATGAAATGCCAAGTTTATTGTCTGTGACTCATCATAAAAATTTAGTTCTATCCACATATTGGTACACTTGTATGTTTTATATCTGTATAGGCAATAGATGAGGGAAACAGTGAGGAGGAGGAAAGTGCCAATGCTCTATCTGTCCCCTACCCCGCCTCATCCCTATCCCAGTATTCTACCTCATCCCCTCCATCACCCTCCCCTCCCACCACCACCACCACCATCCAGACACCATCCACTTCATCTTACCCCCCTACCACACCTACATCATCAGCCTCCTGTGGTAAGAGGAAGCGCAAGAGTGACAGGCCAGCTAGGGATCCATGTGAGGAAGCCCTCCTCAAAAGGCTGCAGGAGTTACGGCAAGAGACAGAGAGGGTAAGAGAGAGAGAGGGAGAGACAGAGAGAGAGAGGGAGAGAGGGAGAGAGGGAGAGAGGGAGAGAGGGGGAGAGGGAGAGGAGCGACATACATTACACCTTTTGCAATTATTTGTGCACCTTTTTAAAAGATCTCCATCGAGAACAGAGCACAATATTGATGCGTGACATCAAACAGCTGATGCAGCAATATGAATCCTTTTAGATCTGACTGTTATTTGTTATATAGGTCAGACTTCAACGTTCATTAAGTTCCGTCTTGCCTAAATTAAAATGTTATATTTCACGTTGTGATGAGTTGTGCTTATTATAAATACATAAATAAATAAATAAACCCCTTTTCATAACATTTCTGACTTTTGAGTATTATTATTTATTATAGGCGTATTATACCTCATTACTAGAAACTTCCAGGGAAACTTTGAGTGCACAGTTTGTTGTATTGACTTTATTTAAGATGATGTGTGTAATTAAGTGTCCAGTCAGCCTCTAAGACACTGTGTTTAAAGGACAGTTGACAGTGTTTCCAGCGTTAAAGCAGCAGTCAGGTTTCCCTCTCTGTAATCATTCCTCCTGTTCATACTGACTATTAACACATCTGCTTCTAATGTGCTTCCAGTGTTCAGTGATGGAGGACTGTATCACAGTGTTTCACTCATTTAAAGTCTCTGATCAGCTTCTATTGAGCTTCAGCAGTGTGAGTTACTAGAAAAGCCCAGAACCAAACTCACATTGACTTTGCCAGAGAGAAGGGGATGCTGTTTGACAGGTGGTGTGCGGCATGTAAAGTTAGAGATCTTGCTTCGGTACGGGAGCTAATGCTGTTGGAGGAGTTCAAGAACTGTGTTTCCGAGCGTACTGCTGTGTACTTGAACGAACAGAAGGTGACCACTCTGCGGCAGGCTGCCACTCTGGCAGATGAGTTTACGTTAACGCATAAGGGTATGTTTGATGGGCGTGAACCTGCCAATCGTGAGTGGTCTTCTCCAAGGCCTAGATCACCGGTACCCGGTGCTGAGGGTTCCACCTCCCCCAAGTCTGAGAGAAAGTGTTTTTTTTTATAAAACCGGTCACTTAATCGCCAACTGCACTGCCTGGAAACATAATCAGGGGGCCCCATTAAAACCGAAAGGGGTGGGGCTGATCAAAACCTCCCTCAGTGGCACCTCCAACCTGTCTGGGGTACCCGACGACTGTTTTAAGCCATTTACTTTCTCCTGTTACGTGTCTGACACAGGAAAGCCAGAGGACCAGCGTCTGGTTAGGGTTTTGCGTGACACTGCCTGTTCTCAATCTCTTATACTTGCCAGTGTCCTACCTGCAGCTGTCACATCTGTGAGTGCCGTGGTCGTAAGAGGGATCGAAATGGGTTTAGTTCCTGCACCCCTACATCGTGTACATATAAAATCTGGTTTAGCCACTGGTTTCTTCCCTGTTGGTGTCCGCTCCTGTTTTCCCATCGATGACATAGACTTCATCATGGGAAATGACATAGCTGGTGGTAAAGTTTATCCTGTGCCTGAGGTTATCACCGAACCTGAGTCTAAGCAGGAGGGTCAACTCAAACAGCACCCTGGTGCCTTAGTGGACGTGTTGCCCTCTGGTGACATTTCAGTAAACTGCAGGTTGAAGGAATCGGAGAAGGCAACTGAACCTGTGGTTACTCCTGTAACTCCCTTGCCCTTGAACCCTAAGGCGCTCATCACTGCACAGGCAGCTGACCCTTTGCTTGTGTATGCAAAATCTGGGGGGGTTGGGGTGATGGTTTCTGGACAGCCGTGTGGCAGGCTGCCATTTCAGAGTTTCTGTCTGTGGTGTTACATGCTGTGTGGTGTTTTGTGCTATCTGACTGAGATGATGATTGTGACCATGTTTTTGTTATTGCCAGGTCGAGGTAGATGCTCGTGCCCTTGGAGCGGTACTACGTCAGGCTGGTGTGGTGTCACCTGAGGCCTGTACTACGAAGCTGGATTTTCTCTTATCGAGGTAACTTCAGGGTTAACCCTGGGTTTTCCGTACTACGAAGCTGGTTCACTTCTTACCGGGGTAAATCACCATGGTAACTGATGCTGAACGGCTAACCTGCTCCGGAGCAGGTTACGTTCTGGATAAGAGATCAATGAGTATAAAAGCACCACCTCCTGACCAATCAGTTCTCTTAGAAAATGACCTGCCCATTCTTAAAAGATCCTGTCAACATTGGTGCGCGGATCGTGAGAGGAGCGCTTAGGAGAGAAAGAGTTTTTAGTGATAGATGCAATTTTTTAATTGGCCAAAATATATATTTAAAAAATAATCATTGAGGCACGTGGGGGATATTATTCTGTAGGTTTGACATCCTGAGATCAAAGGGTCAGGGAGCATAATAACTGTATTTATTTATTGTAATTGTAAAAAATTGACGAAAATATATATTTGTAAAATAAGCCTTGAGGCACATGAGGGATATTATTCTGTATGTTATACAGCTGGTTTGAAATCATTCACTCAAATGGTTGAAGCGCATAATAGGTTTGTATTTTGAATGTTGAATATTAAACTAACTTAATGTCGCTATGAGAGGAAGGGCACTGAGGAAGCGCTCTGCCCCAAACGTCTGTGCCGTAATAAAGTGGCATTGTGTGATCAGAGTGCTGTCCGTTTATATTGTCTGATAAATTAATATTGTATGATCTCATGAATTTACACATTAACAGAGTCGGCAATCTGCCAGCATTCCTTCCTGGTTTTTGCTGCAGCAACAGTGTTGCTTTTGGCCTGGATGATGTTTGAATTCTTCATATTTATGAAGAATAATTGTCTGCTCCTCCATGGTAAAGGGTAAAGTAGCTCTGCAGGGTTTCTGCATGTTTGTGATTGGTCAGATGCTGCAAACACCTCCCCTTTATGTGAACGGGCAGAGATCCAGATTGGAAAACCCTGGGTTGATTTACCGAGTTGATAACCAGCTTCGTAGTACCGCTTATCCTGGACTGCGAATATCTGGGTAAGTCAACCCAAGTAACGGAGAGATATCCTGGATAGGTTAATCCAGCTTCGTAGTACAGGCCTCTGGTGTGCAAGCTTTATTGCTGCTATTTTGGGACATCTTGTGGGATGTTTGTGGAAGGTGGGGTTTCTTGTTTTCTCCTTTTCCTTTTCTGCAGGTACCGCCCCTTTTTCTCCCCACTGATTGGTGATTGGCATCAGCTGTGGCTCATCAGGCTGACAGCTTAAAAACCTGTGGGGCTGATTCCAGGCCCTGGCAGTTGACTTCTGGCTGTGTGCTGAACTGAGCTGTGTGCTAAACTGAGCTGTGTGCTAAACTGAGCTGTGTGCTAAACTGAGCTGTGTGCTAAACTGAGCTGTGTGCTAAACTGAGCTGTGTGCTGGTTCCTGGTGTTCCTGTCCAGCGGTGTAGTTTGTCTACCACTCATTGATCGGTTTCCCTTGTTTTTGGAAGCTCGTCTTTAGTTCATCGTTAATAAATTGAGTTTTTGGTTTGGATCTCTTGTGTTTTGGTATTTTTCTGTTTGTGTTGTTTTGTCCGTTACGTCCCAACCCCTAGACACAATCGGGGTCGTAACAGTCAGGCTCAGATGGCGTCTCAGTGGTCCAGTGGTTAGACAAAAACATCAAATGGCTCTTTTCCACTACACAGTTCTAGCACGACTCTGCTCGACTCAGTTCTTTCTGCGTCTTCCTAGCGAGCCGAGCCGATACTAAATGTGACGTCATCAGACTGCCGGCCTCTCATTGGTCAGAGAGTCACTGGAAGAGTCATGAGCCATCCCACACAAGAATCAAAGCCGCCATTTTTAAATCCCAACAACAGCGTTACAGAGATTGGTTTCTCTTCTCTTGCTTTGTGTGAGACAGAAAGACACATACAGCAGCAAGCACACCATCGCTTCCTTGTCCTCCATTGGTTATGTGTTTGTGTCGCGTAGAAAACAAAGTCAATGATCAATCTTGACATCATCATTATACAAATAAAAGCTGAATACCTTTAATATTTACACACTGAGCAGGAAGGAAGGAAGGAAGGAAGTGTGTGAGACAGAAAGACACATACAGCAGCAAGTACACCATCGCCTCCATGTCCTCCACTGGTTATGTGTTTGTCGCATAGAAAACAAAGTCACGGCAGTTTAACGCAGCGTTGCTATGGTAACGAGTCGAGTCGAGTGCTAGAACTGTATAAAACCGACTCCATCAGATATGAGTCATTTATACACAAAGACAGAAAATAGATGTTAAACATGAAGCTGAAGCTCCACACAGGATAAAAACGCTGACACTTCATTTATTAGAATTAGGTCTTTGTTTATTATCAGCATGGTCCCACCAGCCTCCCTTCAGACCAGTAGAAAACTTCTCAAAGCAACGTTACACAACGCTTTACACAAAACTAACAAACATACAGCAAGAACATAAAGCAGAAAACACACAGAAGATTCAAATGTCAGATGTACAGCATATCAAAGTAAATAAGTGGTAGATCAGTGGATAAAATGAGTTAGAAGAAGTGATTTAAAGGAAGATAAAGACTTATCAAACAGGTTGATCCAGAGCCCTGACAGCAAAGACCAGGCTCCATATTTATCTGTGCTGATAATCAGCACTAATTCATTTCCCTCCACTCAGTGTGAAGTTAGAGAAAAACTAATGGAGGCTTTATTTATTGAATGATTGATGTGTTTAAACTGCTGATGGCACAGATAGATTTCAAAGAGCTGTAAGGACACATAAGTCAACAGGAGGTTCAGCTGGAGATGAGTTGGACAGTGGAGAAGATACATTTCATGTTTTAAATCAAGTTGTGTCCGTTTGCATCATTATCGCTGTGTGCACTGTTGTACAATACATGCAAGATGCTGCACTAATGTAGAAAACTAGATGGAAAGGATGTGATTGGATAGGGCTGGATCACATGATCTCACCTACAAGTTTAAATGATATAGTTCTTGTTAAAGACAGCTGATTGGCAGAGCAGTGATTACTTACAGACTGATGCAAATGATGAGTTAAATATGGTTATGAGATATAAATGATTCATCTTGACATCATCATTATGCAAATAAAAGCTGGATACCTTTAATATTTACACACTGAGACTCTCTGAAATGTAATGTGGAGCCTTTAAAAGTGATCAATCAAATGTTTCAAATCAATGGTAAACAAACAGGTAAGCAGTGAAGTGATGATAGAAATGGAGTTAACTCTCAGTGTGATTCTGAGACACTTCATAAATATGAGCCCAGGCTCACAGTCTGACTTATAACACCTGTTTTTATCTTGATCTGCATCAAACTGCTCATGTACAACTCATCTGTAAAGTGCTGACTTCAGCTAAATCCAGAGATAACTGTTCAGTTTGGAGTCAGTTAAGAGACTTAAGTGAAGACGACAAAATCCAGATCCAGACTCCAGATGGATCATCAGGATCTAGCTGATCCTCTCTCAACACTCCTGGATGTTCACTCTCACTCTGACAGAGATCACTTCCATCTGATGAGAGAAGAAGAAAGAACAGAGGAGATAAATGAGTGTTTAGTGAGACTCACTTGATCAGCTGTCAGTCAGTGATGCAGCACATCCAGTATAAAGAGCAGCAGGGACTTCAGTCCTGTTCAGACCAGAAGTGGAACAGCTGTGCAGCGTAGCTTGCTTCCTTTCAGCTCTCATGTTAACGTGTTGGAGTGAACACACTGAGCTCCAAGCTCACACACCTGCACACACTTTTACTATCAAGTGTGTTTCCTCTGCAGATTTCACTCAAGTACACAGAGGAAATAAAGTGCTGAGAGTCATGAACACATCATTACTGCAGAAACAGAGACATTCACTCATCAGTTTACTGATGGATTTACTGCTGATACATGTCAACTCTTATCAAAGTTTAAAGCTACAGAGTCTCTGTGGGATTTGAAGATGTTCCATGCTGTTAAATCATCACATGACAATCAGTCAGAGCTCTCAGCTAAACAGCTGCTGTGATTCCTGGACTTCAGCAGAGGTTCTGGTCTGTATAAAGACCACATGGTTACTAAACGTAATGATGCTTGTGTGAAATCAGAGCCAGTGATTTGCAGGCTGCAGTCAGACTGATCTTACAGCTCTGACAAAGATGAACTGATCAATAGTTTAGTGTTGAAATGAGAGAACAAACACTTTGAGATCAGATTTGATGATGAGGATCACTGTCTCTATACATCTTGTAAGGCTGTCAGCTGTAATCCAGCTTTATTTCCTGCAGACATCAACACAACAACAACAGTCGTCTTCACATCGACTCAAACACATGATCACAACAAGCTTCTGGCTCATCTGATTGGCTGACTGTTCTCTCTCTCTCTGTCTTTCTGTCCAATCCTGAAGCCTGTCACCATTCTCCTCTCACAGCTTCACTGCGGAAAGCAGCACTGAGAAGGTTGGAGCTTCACCAGGAAATACTGGATCTTTGCTTTGATACTGACTGTGTTTAATACTAAACTGCTGAAACCAGCACAGACTGACTCCAACTCTCTACTGACCTCAGAGTCTCCAGTCTGCAGTCTGGACTCTGCTGAAGATCAATCAGCTGCTTCACGTCTGAATCCTGCAGGTTGTTTTCTCTCAGATCCAGCACTCTGAGATGGGAGGGGTTGTCCTTCAGAGCTGAGGCCAGATAATCACAGCTGCTCTTTGACAAACTGCAGCCCCACAATCTGAGTAAAGAACAAAAGATGTGAGTTTAGAAGACAAAGTTCCTGTTTGAAATCATTTAGTGTTTCATAATGTGTTGAGATGTGAAGAAGGTTTAGAAGCTGCTGAACAGCCTTCAGAGGATCTGAGAGGAGCTGAAAATAGAAACATTTTTAAACATCAACAAAAAAACATCTGTTTAGTCTGGCTTTATGTCCTGTTATCATTTTATGTTTTTATTATTTATATTTATTTTATTTATTATCATTATTCATTTTAATTCTATTTTATTCAATCAACATTTTACTGTTGATCATTATTATTTATTTTAATCATCATTTTCCTAGTTTACTAATGTATTTTGTGTCGTAGGTCAGTTGTATTTGTTATTTTGATTGTTTTATTATCTTTTATGAATTATATTTAATCATCAGTATTTTGACCTGATTATTTCTGGTTCATTTTTTGTACAGATGTAGTGTTTGTGGTTTGGGATGGAGGGAGAGCTCTTATGTGTGTGTCCATGGTGACTGTTTGATATTATTGAACTGTTTAATTTTTTTTCATTATTATTATTATTGTTGTTATTATGTATTCAATAATTTATTTATTAATGTATTTCTTTATTTATTCATTCATTGTTTAAACATTTGGTATTTATATAAAATAATAAAATCTTAACTGCTCATTTTATTGTTGTATTATTCAATAAACTTTTAGTTTCATATTTCAGTCAGTACAAACATCACATATCATCATAAAGCTTTGGAACAAGTAGATACTGAATATAGTTTTCACTGTTTAATAAAGTGGAAAACATGAATGTTGTTTTATGTCAGCCCACTAAAGCTAATTCCTGTCAACTATGATGAGATGACAATAAAGTTTTGACTCTTCAATCTTGTATTGAAATGAACATAAAGGTTAAATTTGAGATGAAGATCAAATGTTGAAGAAGTTCAGAGTCAATCAGCCAGTGTTGTATTTTGAATGTTTTATTAAATATGTTTTAAATATGAAGCTCAACAAGATGCTCAGTGTGGATCAGCATCAAAATCTATGAGGTCAAATCCCATCAAAACTGGAAAGATTCAAACTAAGATTTGAATGTTTGAAAGTATGTTTTTAAAGTGTTAACTATGGTTTAAAATGAATATGTGAAAACAACATGTGAATGTGTAAATGTGAAGGGGATTTGACCTCATAAACATCATCCTTATGTCTGCAGTTTAGTGTCACAAAGCTGTCACATCATATTCACTTTATGTGATTTGACATGGACATCACAATAGCATTGGAACTGTAACATACAATTATGCACAGGCAGCAGATGCACTGGATTTAGTGTTTGTAGCTAAACACTGATTTACATCACCTGACCACAGGAGGCTTTAAAAGAAGTGAAAATAGAAAAAAGAAAAGAAAGAAAGACAAGAAAGGAAAATAAAATGCCAGTGTGTGTGTTCAGGGGTTTTAGGTTTGACAGCAGTGTAGTTTCTCTTTTAGCCATGATTTAACACCTCTGTTGAAAACATGAACATTGTGCTGCATTTTCAGCTCAGTGGGCTCAGACACCTCCAGAGTTTTGCTCCTTTAACAGTAAAGACTGATTGTCTAAATGAGGTTTTGTACATTGCAATGTGACAGTTCCAGTTTGTTGAGTCTGTGCTGACTCTACTGGAGTGCTGCTGCCTCGTAGCTCATTCAGTAAGCAGGGAAGGAGCACCACCATGGACACATTTAAAAGAAGCTTTAGGCTGGAATAGCTTATCAACATTTCCAAGGTCAACATATTGTGTTTCTTCAAGATGTCACAATGCTGCCACCTCATTGGTTCTTTGTCCAGGCTTTTGATTGGCTGCCTATATAGTGATATGATGGGTTTATAGTTGATTGTGAGGCTTGTGACCAGGTAGTGATGCCGTATGACAGCTGAGACAATATCATGGCATGTAGATACTTTCTGATGAGTTTGAAGCAGTTCACATTTGATTGAACCTTTTTTTAGGATATTATTCACTTGTTGATCAAATGTTAGATGTGAGTCTAAGATGATTACCAAGTACTTGACATTGTCAACCTCAATAATTTCAGCACAGAAGTAAGAAATGGTGTCTGACCTCAGAGTCTCCAGTCTACAGTTTGGACTCTTCAGTCCAGCAGACAGAAGCTTCACTCCTGAATCCTGCAGGTCGTTGTAGCTCAGATGCAGCACTCTGAGATGGGAGGAGTTGTCCTTCAGAGCTGAGGCCAGATAATCACAGCTGATCTCTGACAAACCGCAGCCCCTCAATCTGAATAAAGAATAAAAGATGTGAGTTTAGAAGACAAAGTTCCTGTTTGAAATCACTCAGTGTTTCATAATGTGCTGAGATGTGAAGAAGGTTTAGAAGCTGCTGAACAGCCTTCAGAGGATCTGAGAGGAGCTGAAAATAGAAAGATCTTTAATCATCAACTAAAAACCATCTGTTTAGTCTGGCTTTATGTCCTGTTTATCATTTTATGCTTTTATTATTTATTATTTATCTTATTTATGATCATTATTCATATTATTAGGGATCGAGCCGAAAGGCCTGGAGGCAAGGACCCTATTGTTTTTATGTCGTTTATTATTATTGTACCACCTCGTTGAGCCTTAATTTGACCCCCTAAACCTGCTCCAAAACTCACCAAATTCGGAACGCACATCAGGTCTGGTCAAAAATTCAATAAAATGGAAAAACAAACAACTCTCGAACTCTCTAGCGCCACCAAGAAACACTAAAACGGCCAGTACGCCTAAAAAAAATTCCACCTAAACATGCTCCTGGCCATTAATTTGATTACACAAATTCATTCACACACATGTGTATGTGTGTGTGTGTGTGTGTGTGTGTGTGTGTGTGTCTGAGTACATATGTGTGTGTGTGTTTGTGTGTGTGTGTGTCTGTGTGTGTGTGTGTGTGTGTGTCTGTGTGTGTGTGTGTGTGTGTGTGTCTGTGTGTGTGTGTCTGTGTGTGTGTGTGTGTGTGTGTCTGTGTGTGTGTGTGTGTGTGTGTGTGTGTTGTGAAGGATCAATATCAATGATCAGACATTATTCATTAAAACACATTAAAGAATATAATAAAGAAATATTTCTCCTTCATCAAGTAAACTTGATGAGTTTCAAACAGATATTAGTTGAGAGGATCTTCTGTTTACAGATGTGACTCTTTACCAACAATTACAAACATTCATTTAACAACTAACAGTGAACATTTTCTACACTTCCTTTAACAATCACTCATCTTTATAACTACACACTAAACTTTGTACAGTAACAATGAAAATATGGAAATAAAATGAACTTCATGATGTAAGTTATGTATGAACATAAATTAGTTTCAGCTGTTAAACATTAAGATCAACAATAGTAACAGACAGTCAGTGAACTTACATCAGAGTCTCCAGTCTACAGTTTGGACTCTCCAGTCCAGCAGACAGACGCTTCACTTCTGAATCCTCCAGGTCGTTGTTCCAGCTCAGGTCCAGGTGTGTGAGATGGGAGGGGTTGCACTTCAGAGCTGAGACCACAACTTCACAGTGAGTCTCTGAGAGTCCACAGCCCCGAAGTCTGTGATGACAGATAATATATAATACACACTTTAATATTAAATATAGATTTTAGGCATTTTGATGACTAAACAAACAGATGTGACGACTAGCTCAGTTCTCTCTGTTGGCAGAGCTGGTCGGACATTAATCACAAGGTTGATGGTTTGAAACTTGAGCTCCTTCTGTCCACATGTCCAAGTGTCTTTGAGCAACACACTGAATACTAAACTGTACGTGGATGTAAAAAAATGTAAGTCACTTTGGACAAAAGCTGCTAAATGAAAGTAATGTAAACGTGTCATGTTGTGATTTCCCCTTCAAATCAAAGCTGAGTTATTCAGTAAGTCTCCTCACTCTCTCTGCTGCTGTACTGCACACTTTTTAATGGGACTCTCTGTTTTGGTTTCACCTTGCAGACAAAGGGAAAGAAAATGAAGTTGCATTTAGGCTTCTATAAAGTCAACAGTGATTGCTTCTTATTGGTCTTAAATGTCTCCTTGCTTTGCTCACTTGAGTCGTATCCTTGTGTCCTTAGTCCCTCCCTCCTAAGATACAAGGGAGAGCTTCTCTATTGTTTGGTTTATAATAGATGATATTATATTATAATTAATCTATCAATCATTCCAAATAAACAGAATAAGTTTGTTTACTAATGTGAGCTATAAAACACACCAACAATAAAATGAAGCTTTTCTTGCTCTCATAGCATTTGTAACATGAAGAACATTTGAAGTGAAGCTCTATAAGTCAGAGTGTTGGTGTGCACATCCACAAACCCTCAGTGGGATCGGTGTTGGATACTAAATCTATTCAACTGTGATACAAGGAGAACTCACACACTGGAATCACAGCTCCATTTCATTTAACTGGAACATTTCCAGGCCTCAGGCAGATACCCACAGGAGGGAAATGAAGGATATATACTGTATATCTAAATGTCCAGTGACATCATCATCTAATCACATTCATATGTGTCCAGATATCCTCATCACCAGGAAAATAACAACATGAATGTGAATAGAAATGTGTGTTTGACTTGTGATGAGGATATCTTGACACGTGTGAATGTGCTTGCAGGTTCTCCTTGTAGTGAAACACTACTCATGTAGAACTTTGGCAACAAGCAGGTGTAACACATGTTTAACACTTTTATAGTGTGCATGTGTGAATCTTTACTGTAATACTGATGCTTCAGATGAGAAAGCAGCTTTATAATGTTGATAATCACATCTGGACTTACTCAGCCTTTCTGCAGTTCCTCACAGCTGGGATCAGTCTCCATCGTCCCTCCCGTGATGTGTTGTATTTCTTCAGGTCCAACTCATCCAGGACCTCCTCTGACATCTGCAGCATGTAGGCCAGAGCTGAGCAGTGGATCACAGAGAGTTCCTTCTTTGATCTGTTCTCTGACTTCAGGAACTCTTGGATCTCCTGATGTACTGAGCGGTCGTTCATCTCCATCAGACAGTGGAAGATGTTGATGCTTCTCTCAGGAGAGATACGCTCACTGTTCATCTTCTTCAGGTTGTTGATGACTCTCTGGATGGTTTCTGGACTGTTGCCTTTCTGACCCAGCAGGCCTCCTAAGAGACTCTGGTTGGACTCCAGAGAGAGGCCATGAAGGAAGCGGACAAACAGGTCCAGGTGGCCATTTTTACTCCTGAGAGATTTCTCCATGGCTCCCCTCAGGAAGTCATCCAGAGATGAGTAACTGTAGTATCCTTCCAGGAAGTCCTTCAGTACCTTTGTCTTCCTGCTGGTGTAACAGTGGTACATGTAGACTGCAGCCAGAAACTCCTGAATGCTCAGATGAACAAAGCTGTAGACTGTTTTCTGGAAGATCACACTCTCTCTTTTGAAGATCTCTGTACAAACTCCTGATAACACCGAGGCCTCTGTGACATCAAGACCACACTGCTCCAGGTCTTCTTGGTAGAACATGATGTGTCCTTTCTTCAGTTGTTCAAACGCCAGCCTCCCCAGCTTCAGAAGAAGGTTCCTGTCAGCCTCCGTCAGCTCCTGTGGACTCGTCTCATGTCCCTCATCATACTTGTTCTTCTTCCTCTTTGTCTGAACCAGCAGGAAGTGTGAGTACATGTCAGTCAGGGTCTTGGGCAGCTCTCCTCTCTGGTCTGGAGTCAACATGTGGTCCAGAACTGTAGCAGTGATCCAGCAGAAGACTGGGATGTAACACATGATGTGGAGGCTCCTGGATGTCTTGATGTGTGAGATGATTGTGCTGGACTGCTCTTCATCACTGAATCTCCTCCTGAAGTACTCCTCCTTCTGGGGGTCAGTGAAGCCTCGTACTTCTGTTACCCTGTCCACACATGAAGGAGGGATCTGATTGGCTGCTGCAGGTCGGGAAGTTATCCAGATGAGAGCCGAGGGAAGCAGCTTTCCCTTGATGAGGTTTGTCAGCAGCACGCTGACTGATGACTTCTGTGTGACATCAGACACGACCTCACTGTTGTTGAAATCCAGTGAAAGTCTGCTTTCATCCAGGCCGTCAAAGATGAACAGAACTTTACAGACAGCGAGCTTCTCTGCTGTGAGCTTCTGTAATGTTGGATAGAAAACATGGATCAGCATGAGCAGACTGTACTGCTCATCTTTGATCAAGTTCAGCGACCTGAACGAGAACAGAATCAGCAGACTGATATCTTGGTTGTTGGAGTGCTGTGCCCAGTCCAGAGTGAACTTCAGCACTGAGAAGGTTTTTCCAACGCCAGCGACGCCGTTCATCAGAACCACTCTGAGTCTGTGTAAGACTTCACAGATGTCCTGATCCTTGGTTGGAGCGTCATGGAGGGTCTTCATCTTGGAAGCTGTTTCAAGCTGCCTCACCTCATGTTGGGTATGAACCTCTTCAGTTTCCTGTTGGTCAGGTAAGACTTTAAAGATGTCCTGACACTTGATTGGAGCGTCATGGAGGGTCTTCATCTTGGAAGCTGTTTCAAGCTGCCTCACCTCATGTTGGGTATTAACCTCTTCACTCTGTCCCTCTGTGATGTGAACCTCAGTGAAGATGCTGATGAGGAAGGTTTTAGTTACTGCTTCATCAGCTCCTTGAGTCACACATTCACATGTGCTGCTCAGACTGATGTGATGTTCATCTAAAACCTCCTGCAGACCACTTTCTGCTGAAAGAGAAGAAAAAAGGTAGAATGAAACAGAAATCAGTGTGACTGTTAATGTTCAGTAGGATAGAGGAGGTAGATTCCTGTTTTCAGAGATGATGACATCAGCAGACAGATCTTCAGTCTTACTTTGTACAGTGCTGGTCTGACTGTCTGTCTGCAGTCCAGGTCTGGTTATGGATCTTTTTCCACACTGGGGACAGGAGGAGTCAGACTGGTCCCAGTATGAGGTGATGCACTGTCTGCAGAACCAGTGTCCACAGATGGTAGAGACTGGATCCTTCAGGACGTCCTGACACAAAGAACAGCAGGACAGCTGCTCCTCCACAGAAACAGCCCTCCTCTTCCTCTCTCTGTGGACATGAACACATTCTTTATGACACATGACATTAGTGGAGACCAACCGACAGCTCACAAGCTGCATGCAGTTCTTTCCCCACATAAACAGTCCAGACTGTCAGTATTTACACACTTACACACTTTCTGTTCTTCAGCCTCTGAGATTCAACACATTCAGTTTGAAATAAAATAATAAATACTACAATCACAAGAGTTTAAAATGAATTAGACAGAGACAACAATGTGCCAGCAAAGGCAGAGAAGAAGAAGACTGCAAGCTAGTAAACATGGATGTAAACAATGCAGGATTTAAAATAGATGTTTGATGAGGAGGGAAGTGGATTCAACACATTAGTTAGACCACAAGAAGACACACAATGTGTTTTGGTAAGTAAGTCAATGTGAACATGACTTTAGTCTGTTAACAAGAAAACTCCACAGGCTCCTTTAAGCTACTCTGATCCATTAAAAGTCAGGAACAATAAGCAGGAGGAAACTGAGCCAAACAGAAAAGTCCACTAGTGAAAAATAACAGACTGCTGCTCTTTTGTGTTGTGCTGCTGAACAGAGAGCTCTGCTAAATATCTTCATAATGCATCTTTTCATGAGTGTTTCTCTCTCTCTGTTTCTGCTATAGTCTCTCTCCCTCTGTGTGAGTGTGAACACTTTGACACTTTTGACTTTTCCCAAACGTTAAACATCAGACTCAGTTTCCTCTGCTGCAGTGGTCAGTCTGCAGTGATAAATCAGCTGCAGCAGGCTGTTTCTATACATTTACATGACCTCCTCCCATATTTAGTGTCTTTGAACAGGAACACGTTAAGACACAGTCTGTATTACATGAGACCAAACATTGTACCTGCTGCTGCAGTCCTTTAGTAAATAAGGACAGACACAGTTTGACTTGTTAGTAAATCCTTAGTAAATATCACCCTGGGTTACCTGCTGCTACTTTACATTTATTGACTGGAAAATTAAAAACTAACT
The DNA here is from genome assembly GCA_021039105.1 of Scomber colias. NCBI lineage: Eukaryota > Metazoa > Chordata > Actinopteri > Scombriformes > Scombridae > Scomber > Scomber colias. The sequence goes on along the minus strand of JAJDFG010000217.1, from coordinate 359,657 downwards.
ATATCTACACTACAACCTTAATGAAAGCATCTCACTGAATCATCTTCAGCTCAGTTTACAGTAGAAACAGTCTCTTACTTTGTGTCTGAGGGTCCAGGTTCATTACTGAAGAATAGAGGATGCTCTTTAGACTGGTCACTCTTCATAGACAGACAGCTGGATATTACAGACTCTGCTCCGTCCTCCTCTTCCTCCTCTTTCTTCATCTTCTGGAGTCTGAGAGGTAAACCAGTAACACTGGAGACACACACACACATACACAGTATAATAAACCCAGTTATATATAACATGTTATTTTACATTAATGTCTGTCTCAGATGAAAGAAAAATGATGTAAATATTGAAACTATATCAGCTATAAAACTGTAATCAACATTTAACAATCAGCCCCATAACACGTGACCTCGCTGTGAGGACGCAGAAACCAGGAAAACAACAACAGGAAACTACTTCTGAACACCTCAAACTCTCTGATCTCATATTTTTCTGACTCACTTTAATCAACTAAATGATTCACCTGAAAACTAATCATCAGATTGATCAATAATGACAGTAATCATTATTTACAGTCCTGATATTAACACTCACCTGCCTCACACTGTTTTCCTCCTTCTGCGTACTGACTTTAAAATGGAGACAGACTGAAAACTTTCACTTCCTGTCTGTTTGTTCTTTCTTCTTTAGTGGAAGTCACGTAACTGTGTGTGTGTGTGTGTGTGTGTGTGTGTGTGTGTGTGTGTGTGTGTGTGTGTGTGTGTCTCTAGTTGAACTCAGTTTAATTGACGTGTTTTCTGTAAAGTTTTTGATATAAAGATATAAAGACTTCCTCATTGTACTAAAAAAAAGCTTTTTATAGAAAATGTTCAGATCTCAAACTCTTTTAACTCATCACCTTCTTCATCAGTAACTCATTTAATTACACATAGTTTCTCAGTAACTGTGGATTACAGTTACATTTACTTTGTAATTAAATGATGTAACGCCCTTACATATAAGACATGACCGTACTAACCCTAAACCTGAACATTTATCTTCACATGCTACTAAATAAAATGAAACCCTGGCATCAGAAATTAACTAAACTTTTAATTTATGTAAAAACAAGATTTTTATCTGAATAATTAAACATTGTGTGCTTTTTATTTTTATTATTAATTGTGTTCTCTTTTTACTCACTGCTGTAAACTAACAGGAAGTAAATTGTTCTTCATTTATTTAAATAAACATGTAAAAATGTTTTTATTTATTTTGTTTAAATTAATAAATTAAACAGACTCGTATGAAATGTGTGTGATGCTGCAGTACTCGTGTTCGGCCACCAGGTGTCGCCTGTGTTACAGTCTGTTCCCGCCGTGCAAACAGGAAGCAGAAGAAGAAGCGGTGACGCGTTGTGGTCACAGCTGATCGTGACGTCATCCAGCAACATGGCGGACTGGAACAGAGGTATTTATTTATGACACGTATTCAAGTTCATTTAAATCTGAAGTTAATAAGAGAAAATACTGAGTGCGTTTCTACCGACGCGCGCGCGTGTGCGTGTATGTGTGTGTCTCTCTCTCTCTCTCTCTCTCTGTGTGTCTGTCTGTGTGTGTGTGTGTATCTGTGTGTGTGTGTGTGTGTGTGTGTGTGTGTGTGTGTGTGTGTCTCTCTGTGTGTAGTGGGTGTGTCCTGTGTGTGTATGTCTGTCCTGTGTGTGTGTGTCTGTGTGTGTGTCTCTCTCTCTCTGTGTGTGTCTCTGTCTCTGTGTGTAGTGTGTGTGTGTTGCAGGTTGCAGGGGATGGCTGATTGGGAGCACCTGTGCCTGGCTCTGCAGCTGATTTAACCCTTAAACAGTCAGGAGTGGAAAATTAGATGTAAAAAATCCTAATTTCCTGTTATCAGTAATGTTATTTGTGAACAAGTTACGTTTGCTCAGTGACACACACAAGCTGAGCAAACGTAACTTGTTCACAAATAACATTACTGATAATTTATTTTAAGAAGGCAATAATACTTCTGACAACTAAGTTACTGTTGAAACATGAACTTGTACTTACAGCGAACACTCTTGAATCCATGTGTATTGCCTCCCGACCATACACTCGACACAACGCAACCGTGAGCGCAATGAAATGACCCCAAATGACACGCTTATCATCACTGGGTGCTACGCGCCGACTGGTGGTGTGTAGGCGGTACTGCTACTGCAGCCAGGCAGCGTGAGCCTGTGAGCCTGAGCGCAGGGCAAAGGAACACTGAGGTCACAGACAAATCTCATTTCTACACACAGATCTGCCGCGGCAGAAGTGTTGCAGAATTCACGTGTAAAAACAGCCAATCAGAGCTCTTGCCTGAGTTGTAAGTGATGACAGACATTCACAGATCTTTGCATGCACTTGCAGATTTGTCTTCACTTGCAAATCTGAATACAGACAGATTTTTTTTACACACACACAGATTGAGATACGCACACACAGATTGAGATACGCATTTGCAAATAATATTGCAACAGTAATAGCTCCATATGTGTGTCTCTCTCTCTCTGTGTGTCTGTGTGTGTGTGTGTGTGTGTGTGTATGTCTCTCTCTCTCTCTCTGTGTGTGTGTGTGTCTCTCTCTCTGTGTGTGTGTCTGTCTGTCTGTGTGTGTCTCTGTGTGTGTGTGTGTGTGTCTCTGTCTCTGTGTATAGTGAGTGTGTCCTGTGTGTAGTGGGTGTGTCCCGTGTATAGTGGGTGTGTCCTGTGTGTAGTGGGTGTGTCACGTGTGTAGTGGGTGTGTCCTGTGTATAGTGGGTGTGTCCCGTGTGTAGTAGGTGTGGCCTGTGTGTAGTGGGTGTGTCCTGTGTATAGTGAGTGTGTCACGTGTGTAGTGGGTGTGTCCTGTGTGTAGTGGGTGTGTCACGTGTGTAGTGGGTGTGTCCTGTGTATAGTGGGTGTGTCCCGTGTGTAGTAGGTGTGGCCTGTGTGTAGTGGGTGTGTCCTGTGTGTAGTGGGTGTGTCCTGTGTGTAGTGGGTGTGTCCTGTGTGTAGTGGGTGTGGGTGTGTCCTGTGTGTAGTGGGTGTGTCCTGTGTATAGTGGGTGTGTCCTGTGTGTAGTGGGTGTGTCCTGTGTGTAGTGGGTGTGTGCTGTGTGTAGTGGGTGTGTCCTGTGTGTAGTGGGTGTGTCCTGTGTGTAGTGGGTGTGTCCTGTGTATAGTGGGTGTGTCCTGTGTGTAGTGGTTGTGTCCTGTGTGTAGTGAGTGTGGGTGTGTCCTGTGTGTAGTGGGTGTGTCCTGTGTGTAGTGAGTGTGTCCTGTGTGTAGTGAGTGTGTCCTGTGTGTAGTGGGTGTGTCCCGTGTGTAGTGAGTGTGTCCCGTGTATAGTGAGTGTGTCCTGTGTGTAGTGGGTGTGTCCTGTGTGTAGTGGGTGTGGGTGTGTCCCGTGTGTAGTGGGTGTGTCCCGTGTGTAGTGGGTGTGTCCCGTGTATAGTGAGTGTGTCCTGTGTGTAGTGGGTGTGTCCCGTGTGTAGTGGGTGTGTCCCGTGTGTAGTGGGTGTGTCCCGTGTGTAGTGGGTGTGTCCCGTGTATAGTGGGTGTGTCCCGTGTGTAGTGGGTGTGTCCTGTGTGTAGTGGGTGTGGCCTGTGTGTAGTGAGTGTGTCCTGTGTGTAGTGGGTGTGTCCTGTGTGTAGTGGGTGTGTCCTGTGTGTAGTGGGTGTGGCTGTGTGTTGCAGGTTGCAGGGGATGGCTGATTGGGAGCACCTGTGCCTGGCTCTGCAGCTGATTTAAGCCGGCTGGCTCCAGTCCTCGCTCTCTCTCCCTCAGGATCGACACACTGCTGCTGCTGTACCTTTTTGTTTTGCACCAGACAACACGCACCACACATTTGACACCACCTACAAGCACCCTCTTACACCACTGACGTACACTTCCACACTCCATTGTACATTTAATTTGTGCTGCTGTAAATAAACTGACCTGCTTTGGTCTAAATCACACGCCGGTTATCCGTGTTTTGTTGTGGCCATGGAGCCAGTCGTAACACGGGTGAAGAGGAGAAACTATGCAAACTTGTGCGGGCACACCGGCATTTATTTGACACTTCCACATCCTTACATTCAAATAAGTTTGCAGTAGAGAATGCCTGGATTGAAATTGCTGTCACCAAGGGGAAGAGCGTAGAAGTGGTAAAAAAAAGATTGGAAAAATGTGAGGGACAAATTTGGCAGGGGGCATAAAAAGTGGTGCCGGGAAAATGAATTTTGGCTATCCAAAAATCTTGACTGGACTCAGTTGGCTTACTGAACATATCAAGCATCGGACTTCTGAGTCCAATTTTGCGGTATGTCTACAACCAGTTATGTGTGTGTTTTGTGTGTGGGCGTGTGCGTGTGTAGTAGGTATTAATATTTTCCCCAAAATGACATTTTGAATCATTTTTGTGCATCAACATTATAATGAACAGGCTATAGGTTTAAGATTAGTTTGCATTCAGCGTGCTGCGTGGACTTCATTACATCTGCTGCTCCACTGCTACCACGATTATGAAATGCCAAGTTTATTGTCTGTGACTCATCATAAAAATTTAGTTAAACTATCCACATATTGGTACACTCGTATGTTTTATATCTGTATAGGCAATAGATGAGGGAAACAGTGAGGAGGAGGAAAGCGCCAATGCTCTATCTGTCCCCTACCCCGCCTCATCCCTATCCCAGTATTCTACCTCATCCCCTCCATCACCCTCCCCTCCCACCACCACCACCATCCCGACACCATCCACTTCATCTTACCCCCCTACCACACCCACATCATCAGCCTCCTGTGGTAAGAGGAAGCGCAAGAGCAACAGGCCAGCTAGGGATCCATGTGAGGAAGCCCTCCTCAAAAGGCTGCAGGAGTTACGGCAGGAGACAGAGAGAGACAGAGAGGGAGAGGGAGAGGAGCGACATACATTACACCTTTTGCAATTATTTGTGCACCTTTTTAAAAGATCTCCATCGAGAACAGAGCACAATAATGATGCGTGACATCAAACAGCTGATGCAGCAATATGAATCCTTTTAGACCTGACTGTTATTTGTTATATAGGTCAGACTACAACGTTCATTAAGTTCAGTCTTGCCTAAATTAAAATGTTATATTTCATGTTGTGATGAGTTGTACTTATTATATATAAATAAATAAATAAATAAACCCCTTTTCATAACATTTCTGACTTTTGAGTATTATTATTTATTATAGGCGTATTATACCTCATTACTAGAAAATTCCAGGGAAACTTTGAGTGCACAGTTTTTTGTATTGACTTTATTTAAGATGATGTGTGTAATAAAGTGTGTTTAAAGGACAGTTGACAGTGTTTCCAGCGTTAAAGCAGCAGTCAGGTTTCCCTCTCTGTAATCATTCCTCCTGTTCATACTGACTATTAACACATCTGCTTCTAATGTGCTTCCAGTGTTCAGTGATGGAGGACTGTATCACAGTGTTTCACTCATTTAAAGTCTCTGATCAGCTTCTATTGAGCTCCATCAGTGTGAGTTACTATAGTAACCATAGTAACCATAGTAACTATAGCAGTGTGAGTTACTATGGTAACTATGGTAACCATAGAAACTATAGCAGTGTGAGTTAGTCATATCAGTGATATCTGACACATTTACAGTCTGTTTAGCATCAGATTCCCTTCCTTCCTTCCTTCCTTCCTTCCTCCTCTTAGTGTTTCCTGTTTCTCTGTGGTGGAAGTATAGTAACAAAAAGACTTTGCTACTAAAAACAGTGTAACGCTGAAACATAGAAGATGAAGATTTGACTCATTCAGACGCTGAAGCTTCATATTAGCTTCACATCAACTTTATAATCCATGTTTCCACAGAAGGAGGACTGTGGGTTTAGTCCTCCATCACTTCCTGTTAACATGATGAAGGATCTGGTGCTCAGTATGAACAGGAGGAATCATTACACACACACACACACACACACACACACACACACACACACACACACACACACACACACACACACACACACACAGATAAACACAACTTCATGCTCATTTGTTCTCCTGACTGTTAGTTTTTGTGAACCCCTTTAAAGAAACTACAATATAAACTTCTTCCCAGATTCTCCAGATTATTTCCCAGTAAGTGATGCATACTCTAACAACAGAATAGTTCAAACAGTAAATGGACTGTACTTATATGCACATGTCATTCACCCATTCACTGATGGCAGGAGGGAGCCAACCTGCTCATCAGGAGGAATTTAACCATTCATTCACATTCATACACCGTTGGCATAGCAACGGGAGCAATTTGGGGTTAAGTGTCTGTCAGGTTCAGGCAACCTAAAACACTTTAAAATATCAAACAAAGGAGAGAAGACAACAGGATTAGAGTATTTACTTGCAAGGAGAACGGACAGAGATCTGCTCAGTTAAGATCTCCAACCTGCTCTGAGCAAATCTTGCCGAACCCTTTCTTTTTATTACTTTCAGGGAGTCCCTAATTTACATAGTCATTTTTGCTCTAAGGGGTAGGGGTCACACATCGGTCACAAATAGGTCACTGATCGGTCGCTGGTCTGCCTCGGGTGGACACACACACTTCAAAGACATTTTGATAAGGGTTACAGCTTGGCCACAGATCTTCAGATAGACGTCCTGAGCAGATCCTGAGCAGGGTCACAGGTCCTGAAAAACAACTTTAAAACAGCATGCTTGTAGACTATAAAGACTAATGATTATAGAAAGGGTAAATATGGGATAACTTATATACAATAATTCCAACATTTCCCTCCTGTTTATCACATATTTACTCATCTTCTCATTTCACTTATATCAACCACTTCAAAAGATTTTCAGTTGTAAGATCATTTTTATGAGAACATATAGGTTTACACTCAGAGTTATTTGTTTTCTTTTTACTGTTTACCAATCAGAATCAACATTAGACGAAATCAGGAACAGATCAGGTAACTTATCCTCAAGATCATCATTATCATTATTATCATGTCCAAGCAAAGGATACATCTGAGCATATCGACTATCCACGGGTGTAATGGCAGTAGTGATTAGTCTATTAATTAACGCACAGAGACAGGGAATCCAACAACAGCCACACAAAGTCAAAATCGCTGCAAAAACTGCAATTGAGACTAGGACAGACGATACCAGAGCTCTATACTTCCCAAAGGCATTCATCCATGAATCCCACAAGGTGGTGTCAACACCGGAATGGTCTTTCATTTTACCATTCAGTGAACGCAGGCCCTCAATGGCCTTAGTCAGACTGCCATCAGCAGCCGTATTGTTGGGGATAAAAGTACAACACTTTTCCCCAAACATTGCACATACACCACCTTTTTCTGTCAACAGCATATCCAGCGTTATTCTATTCTGAAAAGCCATAAGGGAAGTAGCTGCCAGTTGGCCATGTACAGCTTCAAATCCGCTCTGGGTCCAATTTCCTAGTTTTTGAACATTGTAATGAATGTAGTTAATCCTGTCTACGTTTTTATTTATAGTACACCACCAACAGAGGGTGGATTCAAATCCTGCCGCTACTTGATCAGCCAGTTTGTATTCACTAGGTACACTACGTGGAACACCGATAGCATCAATGTAAGTTGGATCTTTGTCTGTCAACCAAACAGTGGATCTTTTCTTACGAAGCCACTGTTGTGACTCAAACTTAACTGATTCAGTGATCAGCCCTTCAGTCGTCATAGGAAGTACTGAAACTGGTAACAGTAATGTCACTAATGCACAATATCCAGTCACATTTCTAGGCAATCTGTCAAAAAGTCTTTCGTCTCCACACCACCACCAAATGTCTCCTCGAGACACTGGTTTAAAATCATTAGGTTTAGAGCCAGTACTCTTATATGCTTTCTGCATGAGGTTGCAGTAAGATTACCTAGGGGGTTTCCTCTCCTAAAACCATCTCCTATCTCTATTTTAATGCACGTAAAATTACCTCTAGCTACTTTCTTGGAAAACAACGGCTTTTCCTTTTCTGCCACTGTGACCGGGAAAACTGAATCCCAAATACTACAATTTTTTACTGAGGTTTGTGTTATTCATGACGTCTATAACACACTCACACACACTCCTGTGGTATCACTGTCGGGACAATCTGCAAAAGCGGTCTTGGTCCCATGCAAACTACACAGTCAGTCTTAGTCATATTGGCAGCTTGTTCTACCATTAACAAACAATTATTATTAGTTCCAGAAACACCAGTTGTGACTTGGAACCATCCATCCACTGTCACATTATTTGCCATCAGAATTTGTCCTCCTTTCTTGTAAGTTCTTTTTGGCATTTCAGGTTTAATTCGGCACAAATAACATAGAACTGCTCTAAATTCAGGATCTCTTCCACTGGAATATGCCCACAGATTTATGGATTGACACTCAGATTTATCAAACTGATATTTTAGTACTAGACCCTCCTGGAGTCATTTTGACCGAAAGACCTCCTCTACTAGGTTTGGTGGCTTGTAAGATCTTCACTGACTTTCAGGTGTACCTGAACTCTAAATGTCCAGGTCCACCCTATTATCTGTCTTTGGCTCACCTCCCCTGTCGGAGTCTTCAGTCGAAATGATCTTTTTGCAATATGTTAAATGGATCCAAGTTGATCTTTCTGCTATTTTTTAATGCTGTGGGGTCATTATTAGTACCTGATACAGCCCTTTCCACTTTGGTGAGCGCCAGTGTTTCTTTTTTTATGCTTCATATTAGCACCCAATCTCCTGGTTCCACTAATTGGATTTCCTGCTGGGAAACAGAAGGATTTTCATCAGTTTGTTTCTGTTTTTGTTTTCCCAGCATGTTTCTCATGTAGTCAGCTAGATTAGCCTCTTCATCTATTTCCCATTGATTCTTAAATTGAGGTAATCTATAAGGTCTTTCAAATAATGTTTCATATGGTGTTAACCCAGTAGTGTTTGTAATATTAATATACAATTTTACCAAGTCTAAACACTGTGTCCATAATCTGCCTGTTTCCTCCATACATTTCTTCAACCTATTCTTAATTGTTCCATTCATCCTTTCTACTAATCCTGCACTTTGAGGGTGGTATGCACAATGATTTTTTAAATCTATGTGGAACATTACACCAATCTTTTTAACCACTTGGTTAACGAAATGGGTTCCATTATCACTATATATCTTCTCAGGAATGCCATACCTGGGAATAATATCCTTACAAAGTGCTTTTGCTACCGTCAAAGCGTCTGGATTCTTGGTTGGGAAAAGTTCAATCCATTTTGAAAATGCATCTATTATGACCAAACAATACTTTTTCCCTTCACTTTGGTTTAACTCTATAAAATCCATATGGATAATTTGAAATGGATACTGAGGTGTTGGGAAACGCCCTCTACGTAGTCTCAAATTACCTTGTGGATTATGTTTAGCACAGGTCAAACATGCCCTGCAAATTTTTTTTTAATTAGAGTTGAATCCATAAGTGGTAAAGTATTGATGTATCTGTCCTACAATCCCTCCTGTTGAGACATGTGTTTACACCATGGCTCAATATTGCTGCCCATTTATAGAGATTCTTTGGTAGGACAGGTTTATTATTTGGCCATACATAGATGTCATTTTGTAATTTAGCTCCATTCTTTTCCCAAATGCTTTTTTTTCAGATTATGTACTTTGTTGTTGCATGTCTTTTAGCGTGGTGTCATCTAAATTAATTAATTCTTCTAAGGTCAATATATTAAATTGACCTGCTGCAACTGCTTTTGCGGTTTTATCTGCAAATGCATTTCCTAGAGAAACTTTATCAGTACCATATGTGTGTTCTGCACATTTGCATACTGCTATTTTTCTTGGTACTTGTACTTGTTTCCACAGTCATGGATGCTGCTATGACTGCTCTTACACAATGTGGTAGTGCACAAGCTACACTATCTAGCTTTGATGAAAAATAAGCTATAGGCTTCATCTTATCTCCATATTGTTGTGCCAATACAGAGGTCATAAAATTACCTTTACAGTCAATCATCTGAATGAATGGTTTGTTAGGCTGGCAATGCTAGTGCTGTACTGGACACTAACACTTGCTTTACGTCACAGAAAGCTTTTTCAGCTTCATCAGTCCATTTTAACTAAGATGTCATTTTAAGGTCTTCTTCATACATCAATTTATTTAATGATGCCGTTATTTCAGCATAGTTTAGTACCCAATTTCTGCAATAGTTTGTCAACCCCAGAAATGACATCATCTGCTTTTTTACTAAAGGTTTTGGAGCTTGGAGAATTGCAATCTTTCTGTCTTCCATTATTGTTCTTCCTCCCGCACTTAGTCCTAAATATTTAACTTGCATTTTACACATTTGGAGTTTACTTTTGCTTACTTTATGGCCCTCTTCAGCCAAATGCTTTAGTAAAGCTAAAGTATCTTCTTTACATGTTTTCAAATCAGGAGAGGCTAATAACACTTCATCTACATATATTAAAACTTGACTTCCCCCTGGGGGTTGAAACTTAGCCATGCTTGCACTCATTACTTGAGAATAGATAGTTGGACTTTCACAATAACCTTGAGGTAATCTAGTATAGGTATATATTTGGCCTCCAAAGGTAAATGCAAACCAATATTGACTATTTTTTATCTATAGGTACAGAGAAAAACACATTACTGATATCCACTACAGTAAATACTTTAGCATCTGGTCTTATGGGGTGGTTTATTAGGAACATCAAGGGAATAGAAATAGTGTGGTAGTCCTATCCCTCGGAGAACCAAAAAGTCTCCCTTCTGTAGTTCTGCTTTTCTTTTAACTACAATCCGCCCTTCTGGCGTAGGCACCAAAGCCAATCCTAATAACAACAACCCATCTCTCCCAAGGAGGTTAACTGGACATTCTGGAAACATCAGAATGGATAGACGGTAAGACGAGCCATCTGGATCTCTTAGCCACACTGGCTCAGATTCTTCAACTTCAGTTAACTTCCCGCTTGCAGATCTTACTACTACAACATTGCCATTAATTTTAACCTGTGGTACACCTTCCCTACAGGTAGTTCTGCAAGCTCCTATGTCACACAAAAACGTAATAAATTTTCCATTTACCAATAATCTTACTTCAGGTTTCACATCATCCATTGAGAGTATATCTTGTAAATTTAAAAAGTCTCCATTTGTCTTATCCTGTTCACTCTCCTGATAACACTTTGCCTGCCATTCTTGGCCTAGTCAGGCTAAATTATACTTTCTTTCTCCAACTCCAACAACAGAAAGGGTTTATGTTCTGTCTATAATCTCCCCTTCCTGCTCCTCCTATAATTTATTCCTCTTCCTCTAGCACGTCCTCCCTGGTAGAGGATTTCTTCCATGTCACAGTAAAAGGTCTCTACAGCCTTCTTACTCTTGTTCTTTTCCTTTACAACTTTCTCTGCATGCAAAGCGTGATTAACATATTTATCAAGAGTTCCTTTTGGAAGTCCTATGTAATGCTTAGTCACCCAACTACGGATTGCATCTTTAGATCCTGCATGAAGAACTTTTTCTTTTTTTTTTTTTTAAACTGTTTGCTGGAAAGGCCCATTTGGTTGATTATCATCTTGAAGCCCACTATGAGTCTTAAAAGCAGTGGTCATTATTATTTTTTATTCTTTGAACGGCTCATCCTCCTTCTGCTCAACTTCTTCCTATCTCCACATAATTTGCTCTTCACCTAAAGCGTTGAGTAACTCTATCAATAAGGTGTCTTACCCGAGTAGTCAATTCACTATCAGCATATGCCAACACCACATTATTGTTATTTAGGGGACTCCAATCCCCTCTCACATAATGCCAATCAGGCCCCAACACAGTCATCCAAATCTGCTGTACATCTTCACCTTCTTCCTTATCTTTAACTTCCCTTCACTTCACTGGCCCTGCTTCATCATCCTCTTTTCTTTGAAACATCAACTGTCTATTTCTTTCTTATTCCTTTCTCTACTTCACTCTTTCTTCATTCGTACTTTTTCATGGTAACTTCCTATTTGTACTTTTCTTGACAGGCTTATTTCTTAAAAAAATGATATATATCATTACTGAGTTTTAACAAATTCCAACTAGTTTATTTCATTATTATATTATTCTCCTTCCTTATGTATACTCATTACTTTGTACAAAGGTTATACTTCTCTATTTTCTATGTTCTAGGGACGTCTCCCCAAGTTTTAATATTTATTACATTTTAGTATCTTTTAGTTGCTTCTCTTAGTATCTCTATCCGTACGTCCTTAATTTTACCAGGATCCTGGGTTTTAACATATTTCCAATCTTTTGAGTCTATTTCTTACTTTATTTTTTAGTTTACTCACTTCTTCCCCATTTTAGTAATTTTAGTCCAGTTATTCAACACCTAGGGTGTTCTAAGAACTGGTTTCTTGTTAGTAGGACAGCAAGAAAATTTCCTGTTGTGGTAATTCTCACTTCAACTCTTTCGAGTGGAGAATTCTTGCCTTTGCATCCACAAGAGGTTTGCTGTTTACAATCCTACTATTTTGGTATGAAATGAAGATACCTAATGGTATTTCATTTCCACTCACACTCTCATTCACTCACGTACGTTTCACTGAGTCTTACAGGACACCGTTGTCCACTAGGCCTATTTCACTTTACACGGAATTTGTCGGACTCCGTCGTCCCTCATTTACCTGATAGTGACTAGTATTCTCAGGGTTTTTTATCACAACGCGCAAAGACTCTCAGTCAATCGCTTGTTTTTAACAAACTCTAACTCACCACTGTTGTCTTTCTCCTCTCGGACTACCGTCAACCTTCAGATCCCAACAGGCGGGCAAAAAACCAGTCCTGGAAAAGGATCTTATAATCTGCTGTGGCCACAGTCTTCCTGGAGTTTACCAGCCTGCTGGAATCCTTTTAGGTCTGTTGGTATCCGGCTCTCGAAGGACCAAGTTAATGTCAGGTTCAGGCAACCTAAAACACTTTAAAATATCAAACAAAGGAGAGAAGACAACAGGATTAGAGTATTTACTTGCAAGGAGAACGGACAGAGATCTGCTCAGTTAAGATCTCCAACCTGCTCTGAGCAAATCTTGCCGAACCCTTTCTTTTTATTACTTTCAGGGAGTCCCTAATTTACATAGTCATTTTTGCTCTAAGGGGTAGGGGTCACACATCGGTCACAAATAGGTCACTGATCGGTCGCTGGTCTGCCTCGGGTGGACACACACACTTCAAAGACATTTTTATAAGGGTTACAGCTTGGCCACAGATCTTCAGATAGACGTCCTGAGCAGATCCTGAGCAGGGTCACAGGTCCTGAAAAACAACTTTAAAACAGCATGCTTGTAGACTATAAAGACTAATGATTATAGAAAGGGTAAATATGGGATAACTTACATACAATAATTCCAACAGTGTCTTTGCCCAAGGACACATCGACATGTGGACTGGAGGAGCCGGGAATCGAACCACCAATCTTCCAATTGGAGGACGACCACTCTACCTCCTGAGGCTCGTAAGTCAGTAGAAGTTTTTTTTTGTAAATTCTTGACAGATATATATATGATTGGACACAATAAGTAGTTATGTATGTTTCAGGTGTGTGATTTTACATGTCATAATAATGAAGGTGGATTTTAATGGGGGGTCCACGAGCGTCAGTGCCTAATCCTGGTCCTAATCCTGGTCCTAATCCTGGTCCTAATCCAGCCTGTTATGAGCTTGATGTCGTTACAGTAAGACTGTAACTTCTGCTGAGCAGCAACAGCACCATCTGCTGTCATAAGTGGTAATTACAGGCTGCTGGCTACTTTAACATGAGCTAACGTTGCTGTTCTGCGTCAGGCTCAGATGGCGTCTCAGTGGTCCAGTGGTTAGACAAAAACATCAAATGGCTCTTTTCCACTACACAGTTCTAGCACGACTCTGCTCGAGCCGATACTAAATGTGATGTCATCAGACTGCCGGCCTCTGATTGGTCAGAGAGTCACTGGAAGAGTCATGAGTCGACCCACACAAGAATCAAAGCCGGCATTTTTAAACACCAACAACAGCGTTACAGAGATTGGTTTCTCTTCTCTTGCGAAGGAAGGAAGGAAGGAAGGAAGGACAGAGGGAAGGAAGGAAAGCAAGGAAGGAAGGAAGGAAGTGTGTGAGACAGAAAGACACATACAGCAGCAAGTACACCATCACCTCCATGTCCTCCATTGGTTATGTGTTTGTGTCGCGTAGAAAACGAAGTCACGGCAGTTTAACGCAGCGTTGCTATGGTAACGTGTCGAGTCGAGTGCTAGAACTGTATAAAACAGATTCAGTCAGATATGAGTCATTTATACACAAAGACAGAAAATAGATGTTAAACATGAAGCTGAAGCTCCACACAGGATAAAAACGCTGACACTTCATTTATTAGAATTAGGTCTTTGTTTATTATCAGCATGGTCCCACCAGCCTCCCTTCAGACCAGTAGAAAACTTCTCAAAGCAACGTTACACGCTTTACACAAAACTAACAAACATACAGCAAGAACATAAAGCAGAAAACACACCGAAGATTCAAATGTCAGATGTACAGCATATCAAAGTAAATAAGTGGTAGATCAGTGGATAAAATGAGTTAGAAGAAGTGATTTAAAGGAAGATAAAGACTTATCAAACAGGTTGATCCAGAGCCCTGACAGCAAAGACCAGGCTCCATATTTATCTGTGCTGATAATCAGCACTAATTCATTTCCCTCCACTCAGTGTGAAGTTAGAGAAAAACTAATGGAGGCTTTATTTATTGAATGATTGATGTGTTTAAACTGCTGATGGCACAGATAGATGTCAAAGAGCTGTAAGGACACATAAGTCAACAGGAGGTTCAGCTGGAGATGAGTTGGACAGTGGAGAAGATACATTTCATGTTTTTAATCAAGTTGTGTCCGTTTGCATCATTATCGCTGTGTGCACTGTTGTACAATACATGCAAGATGCTGCACTAATGTAGAAAGGATGTGATTGGATAGGGCTGGATCACATGATCTCACCTACAAGTTTAAATGATATAGTTCTAGTTAAAGACAGCTGATTGGCTGAGCAGTGTTTACTTACAGACTGATTAGTTAAATATGGTTATGAGATATAAATGATTCATCTTGACATCATCATTATGCAAATAAAAACTGGATACCTTTAATATTTACACACTGAGACTCTCTGAAATGTAATGTGGAGCCTTTAAAAGTGATCAATCAAATGTTTCAAATCAATGGTAAACAAACAGGTAAGCAGTGAAGTGATGATAGAAATGGAGTTAACTCTCAGTGTGATTCTGAGACGCTTGATAAATATGAGCCCAGGCTCACAGTCTGACTTATAACACCTGTTTTTATCTTGATCTGCATCAAACTGCTCATGTACAACTCATCTGTAAAGTGCTGACTTCAGCTAAATCCAGAGATAACTGTTCAGTTTGGAGTCAGTTAAGATACTTCAGTGAAGACGGCAAAATCCAGATCCAGACTCCAGATGGATCATCAGGATCCAGCTGATCCTCTCTCAACACTCCTGGATGTTCACTCTCACTCTGACAGAGAACAATGCCACCAATCCTTCCATCTGATGAGAGAAGAAGAAAGAACAGAGGAGATAAATGAGTGTTTAGTGAGACTCACTTGATCAGCTGTCAGTCAGTGATGCAGCACATCCAGTATAAAGAGCAGCAGGGACTTCAGTCCTGTTCAGACCAGAAGTGGAACAGCTGTGCAGCGTAGCTTGCTTCCTTTCAGCTCTCATGTTAACGTGTTGGAGTGAACACACTGAGCTCCAAGCTCACACACCTGCACACACTTTTACTATCAAGTGTGTTTCCTCTGCAGATTTCACTCAAGTACACAGAGGAAATAAAGTGCTGAGAGTCATGAACACATCATTACTGCAGAAACAGAGACATTCACTCATCAGTTTACTGATGGATTTACTGCTGATACATGTCAACTCTTATCAAAGTTTAAAGCTACAGAGTCTCTGTGGGATTTGAAGATGTTTCCTGCTGTTAAATCATCACATGACAATCAGTCAGAGCTCTCAGCTAAACAGCTGCTGTGACTCCTGAGGCCTGTACTACGAAGCTGGATTAACCTATCCAGGATCTCTCTCCGTTACCTGGGTTGACTTATCCAGACATTCGCAGTCTAGGATAAACGGTACTACGAAGCTGGTTATCAACTCGGTAAATCAACCCAGGGTTTTCCAATCTGGATCTCTGCGCGCTCACATAAAGGGGAGGTGTTTGCAGCGTCTGACCAATCACAAACATGGAGAAACCCTGCAGAGCAGCCTACTTTACCATGGAGGAGCAGACAATTATTCTTCAACAATATGAAGAATTCAAACATCATCCAGACCAAAAGCAACACTGATGATGCAGCAGCAAAAGCCAGAAGCAAAAAATGCTGGCAGAAAATTGCCGACTCTGTTAATGTGTAAATTCATGAGATTATACAATATTAATAAATTGGACAATATAAACGAACACTCTGATCATTCAATGTCACTTTATTACGACACAGACGTTTGGGGCAGATCGCTTCGTCAGTGCCCTTCCTTTCATAAGAGACATTAAGTTAGTTTAATATTCAACATCAAATACAAACCTATTATGCTTCAACCATTTGAGTGAATGATTTCAAACCAACTGTATAACATACAGACTAATATCCCTCATGTGCCTCAATGATTATTTTATAAATATATAAATTTCGTCAATTTTTTACAATTACAATAAATAAATACAGTTATTATGCTCCCTGACACTTTGATCTCAGGATGTCAAACCTACAGAATAATATCCCCCACGTGCCTCAATGATTATTTTTGAAATATATTTTGGCCAATTAAAAAATTGCATCTGTCCCTAAAAGCTCATTCTCTCCTAAGCGCTCCTCTCACGATCCGCGCACCAATGTTGACAGCCAGGATCTTTTAAGAATGGGCAGGTCATTTTCTAAGAGAGCTGATTGGTCAGGAGGTGGTGCTTTTGTACTCATTGATCTCTTATCCAGAACATAACCTGCTCCGGAGCAGGTTAGCCGTTCAGCATAAGTTACCATGGTGATTTACCCCGGAGCAGGTTAGCCGTTCAGCATCAGTTACCATGGTGATTTACCCCGGAGCAGGTTAGCCGTTCAGCATAAGTTACCATGGTGATTTACCCCGGTAAGAAGTGAACCAGCTTCGTAGTACGGAAAACCCAGGGTTAACCCTGAAGTTACCTCGATAAGAGAAAATCCAGCTTCGTAGTACAGGCCTCTGGACTTCAGCAGAGGTTCTGGTCTGTATAAAGACCACATGGTTACTAAACGTAATGATGCTTTTGTGAAATCAGAGCCAGTGATTTGCAGGCTTCAGTCAGACTGATCTTAGAGCTCTGACAAAGATGAACTGATCAATAGTTTAGTGTTGAAATGAGAGAACAAACACTTTGAGATCAGATTTGATTATGAGGATCACTGTCTCTATACATCTTGTAAGGCTGTCAGCTGTAATCCAGCTTTATTTCCTGCAGACATCAACACAGCAACAACAGTCGTCTTCACATCAACTCAAACACATGATCACAACAAGCTTCTGGCTCATCTGATTGGCTGACTGTTCTCTTTCTCTCTGGCTTTCTGTCCAATCCTGAATCCTGTCACCATTCTCCTCTCACAGCTTCACTGAGGAAAGCAGCACTGAGAAGGTTGGAGCTTCACCAGGAAATACTGGATCTTTGCTTTGATACTGACTGTGTTTAATACTAAACTGCTGAAACCAGCACAGACTGACTCCAACTCTCCACTGACCTCAGAGTCTTCAGTCTGCAGTCTGGACTCTGCTGAAGATCAATCAGCTGCTTCAAGTCTGATTCCTGCAGGTCGTTTCCTCCCAGATTCAGCTCTCTGAGATGGGAGGAGTTGTCCTTCAGAGCTGAGGCCAGATAATCACAGCTGATCTCTGACAACCTGCAGCCCCTCAATCTGCATAAAGAATAAGAGATGTGAGTTTAGAAGACAAAGTTCCTGTTTGAAATCATTCAGTGTTTCATAATGTGTTGAGATGTGAAGAAGGTTTAGAAGCTGCTGAACAGCCTTCAGAGGATCTGAGAGGAGCTGAAAATAGAAAGATTTTTAAACATCAATTAAAAACCATCTGTTTAGTCTGGCTTTATGTCCTGTTTATCATTTTATGCTTTTATTATTTATATTTATTTTATTTATTATCATTATTCATTTTATTCTATTTTATTTTATTAACATTTTACTGTTGATCATTATCATTTATTTTATTATCATTTTCTTAGTTTATTAATGTATTTTGTGTCGTAGGTCAGTTTTATTTGTTATTTTTATTGTTTCATTATATTTTATGATTTATATTTAATCATCAGCATTTTGACCTGATTATTTATTTCTGGTTCATTTTTTGTACAGATGTTGTAACAGATGTAGTGTTTGTGGTTTGGGATGGAGGGAGAGCCCTTATGTGTGTTTCCATGGTGACTGTTTTATATATTATTATTATTATGTATTAATTAATTAATTAATTAATGTAATTATTCATTCATTCATTGTTTAAACATTTGGTAAATTAATTGTTTGTATTATATTTTATTATTTATATTTATGAACAAACTTTGTTTTAATAAAGAAAAGAGAGGAGAGGAGAGGAGAGGTGGAGAGGAGGAGAGGAGAGGAGAGGAGAGGAGGAGAAGAGAGGAGAGGAGAGGAGCAGAGGAGTTTTTTTCATTTTGTCAGTCAATAGTAAAACACATCTACAATATTTCTATTTTAATTTTTCTTTAAATCCGGTGTGTGTGTGTGTGTGTGTGTGTGCATATGTGTGTGTGTGTGTGTGTGTGTGTTGTGAAGGATCAATATATCAATGATCAGACATTATTCATTAAAACACATTAAAGAATATAATAAAGAAATATTTCTCCTTCATTAAGTAAACTTGATGAGTTTCAAACAGATATTAGTTGAGAGGATCTTCTGTATACAGATGTGACTCTTTACCAACAATTACAAACATTCATTTAACAACTAACAGTGAACATTTTCTACACTTCCTTTAAGAATCATCTTTTATAACTACACACTAAACTTTGTACAGTAACAATGAAAATATGGAAATAAAATGAACTTCATGATGTAAGTTATGTATGAACATAAATTAGTTTCAGCTGTTAAACATTAAGATCAACAATAGTAACAGACAGTCAGTGAACTGACCCCAGAGTCTCCAGTCTACAGTTTGGACTCTTCAGTCCAACAGACAGACGCTTCACTCCTGAATCCTGCAGGTTGTTTTTACTCAGGTCCAGGTCTGTGAGATGGGAGGGGTTGTCCTTCAGAGCTGAGGCCAGATAATCACAGCTGATCTCTGACACACTGCAGTCAAACAATCTGCATAAAGAATAAAAGATGTGAGTTTAGAAGACAAAGTTCCTGTTTGAAATCATTCAGTGTTTCATAATGTGTTGAGATGTGAAGAAGGTTTAGAAGCTGCTGAACAGCCTTCAGAGGATCTGAGAGGAGCTGAAAATAGAAAGATTTTTAAACATCAACTAAAAACCATCTGTTTAGTCTGGCTTTATGTCCTGTTTATCATTTTATGTTTTTATTATTTATATTGATTTTATTTATTATCATTATTCATTGTATTCTATTTTATCAACATTTTACTGTTGATCATTTTCATTTATTTTATTATCATTTCCTAATTTATTAATGTATTTTGTGTCATAGTTCACAGTTTTTATGTTATTTCTATTGTTTTTTATTACATTTTATTATTTATATTTAATCATCAAACTTTGTTTTAATAAAGAAAAGAGAGGAGGAGGAGGAGGAGGAGGAGGAGGAGGAGGAGGAGGAGGAGAGGAGAGAAGGAGGAGAGGAGCAGAGGAGAGGAGAGGAGGAGAGGAAGAGGAGAGGAGCAGAGGAGGAGAGGAGAGGGGAAGAGGAGAGGAAGAGAGGACGAGAGGAGGAGGGGAGGAAGAGAGGGGGGGAGAGGAGGAGAGATGAGCGGAAGAGGAAAGGACGAGAGGAGAGGTGAAGAGGAGGACAGGAGGAGGAGAGGAGGAGAGGAAAAAAGGAGGAGGAGAAGAGGAGGATAGGAGGAGGAGAGGAGAGGAGGTGAAGACAGGAGGAGGAGAGGTGGAGAGGAAGAAAGGAGGGGAGGAGAGAAAGAAAAGAGGGGACGAGGAGGAGAGAGGAGCGGAGGAGGAGAGGAGAGGAGGGGAGGGGAGAAGAGGAGGAGAGGAGAGGAGTTTGTCAGTCACTGAAGGATTTTCATCTACAATATTTCTATTTTATTTTTTTTTTAAATTGAGTTATGGTTATGATCTTGTCTTAAAAGAGTGTGTGTGTGTGTGTGTGTGTGTGTGTGTGTGTGTGTGTGTGTGTGTGTGTGTGTATATGTGTGCATATGTGTGTGTGTGTGTGTGTTGTGAAGGATCAATATATCAATGATCAGACATTATTCATTAAAACACATTAAAGAATATAATAAAGAAATATTTCTCCTTCATCAAGTAAACTTGATGAGTTTCAAACAGATATTAGTTGAGAGGATCTTCTGTTTACAGATGCGACTCTTTACCAACAATTACAAACATTCATTTAACAACTAACAGTGAACATTTTCTACACTTTCTTTAAGAATCATCTTTTATAACTACACACTAAACTTTGTACAGTAACAATGAAAATATGGAAATAAAGTAAAGTTCATGATGTAAGTTATGTATGAACATAAATTAGTTTCAGCTGTTAAACATTAAGATCAACAATAGTAACAGACAGTCAGTGAACTTACATCAGAGTCTCCAGTCTGCAGTTTGGACTCTTCAGTCCAGCAGACAGACGCTTCACTCCTGGATCCTTCAGGTTGTCGTTTCCTCCCAGATTCAGCTCTCTGAGATGGGAGGAGTTGTCCTTCAGAGCTGAGGCCAGATAATCACAACTGATCTCTGACAAACTGCAGTACTTCAATCTGCATAAAGAATAAAAGATGTGAGTTTAGAAGACAAAGTTCCTGTTTGAAATCATTCAGTGTTTCATAATGTGTTGAGATGTGAAGAAGGTTTAGAAGCTGCTGAACAGCCTTCAGAGGATCTGAGAGGAGCTGAAAATAGAACGATTTTTAAACATCAACTAAAAACCATCTGTTTAGTCTGGCTTTATGTCCTGTTTATCATTTTATGCTTTTATTATTTATATTGATTTTATTTATTATCATTATTCATTTTATTCTATTTTATTATCAACATTTTACTGTTGATCATTTTCATTCATTTTATTATCATTTCCTAATTTATTAATGTATTTTGTGTCATAGTTCACAGTTTTTATGTTATTTTTATTGTTTTTTATTACATTTTATTATTTATATTTAATCATCAAACTTTGTTTTAATAAAGAAAAGAGAGGAGGAGGAGGAGGAGGAGGAGGAGGAGGAGGAGGAGGAGGAGAGGAGAGAAGGAGGAGAGGAGAGGAGAAGAGGAGAGAAGGAGGAGAGGAGCAGAGGAAGAGGAGAGGAGAGGAGAGGAGAGGAGAGGAGAGGAGAGGAGAGGAGAGGAGAGGAGGAGAGAAGAAGAGGAGGAGGAGAGGAAAGGAGAAGAGGAGAGAAGAAGAGGAGGAGGAGGAGAGGAGGAGGAGGAGAGTGAGTGTTTGTATCAGCAGCTGCTCTGAACATTTGGTGTCACTGAACGGCCAAAGAAGAGAAAGTGAAGATGTAAATTGTTTTTGCTTCTTTAGTTGTTTTAATAAAGAGAGGAGAGGAGAGGAGGGGAGGAGAGAGGAGTGGAGGAGGAGAGGAGGAGGAGAGGAAGAGAGGGGGGAGGAGAGGAGGAGGAGAGGAAGAGAGGGGGGAGGAGAGGAGAGGAGAGGAGGAGAAGAGCAGAGGAGGAGGAGAGGAGTTTGTTTTGGTGTTCATTAGTCTCTAAATCCATTTTAACATCCTGCATTTTAGTAAAACACTTTGTTTGAAAGGTGCTTTATGAATATATATTGATTGATTAAATGTAGATGAAGCCAACATGCTGCTACACATCCAAAAGTTTAGAAAGATACCAAATATGTCAGGATGGATTTTCATC
Source organism: Scomber colias (assembly GCA_021039105.1). Classification (NCBI taxonomy): domain Eukaryota; kingdom Metazoa; phylum Chordata; class Actinopteri; order Scombriformes; family Scombridae; genus Scomber; species Scomber colias. The sequence goes on along the minus strand of JAJDFG010000217.1, from coordinate 337,602 downwards.
TACAATATTTCTATTTTAATTTTTTTTTTAATAATAATAATTTTCAGGATCTTGCATCGGTGGTGCCCCTGATTACTTAAAAGAGGATCCAAATCCGCTATGTGTGTGTGTGTGTGTGTGTGTGTGTGTGTGTGTGTGTGTGTGTGTGTGTGTGTGTGTGTGTGTGTGTGTGTGTGTGTGTGTTGTGAAGGATCAATATCAATGATCAGACATTATTCATTAAAACACATTAAAGAATATAATAAAGAAATATTTCTCCTTCATCAAGTAAACTTGATGAGTTTCAAACAGATATTAGTTGAGAGGATCTTCTGTTTACAGATGTGACTCTTTACCAACAATTACAAACATTCATTTAACAACTAACAGTGAACATTTTCTACACTTTCTTTAAGAATCATCTTTTATAACTACACACTAAACTTTGTACAGTAACAATGAACATATGGAAATAAAATGAACTTCATGATGTAAGTTATGTATGAACATAAATTAGTTTCAGCTGTTAAACATTAAGATCAACAATAGTAACAGACAGTCAGTGAACTGACCCCAGAGTCTCCAGTCTACAGTTTGGACTCTTCAGTCCAGCAGACAGACGCTTCACTCCTGGATCCTTCAGGTCGTTTCCTCCCAGATTCAGCTCTCTGAGATGGGAGGAGTTGTCCTTCAGAGCTGAGGCCAGATAATCACAGCTGATCTCTGACAAAATGCAGTACTTCAATCTGCATAAAGAATAAAAGATGTGAGTTTAGAAGACAAAGTTCCTGTTTGAAATCATTCAGTGTTTCATAATGTGTTGAGATGTGAAGAAGGTTTAGAAGCTGCTGAACAGCCTTCAGAGGATCTGAGAGGAGCTGAAAATAGAAAGATTTTTAAACATCAACTAAAAACCATCTGTTTAGTCTGGCTTTATGTCCTGTTTATCATTTTATGCTTTTATTATTTATATTTATTTTATTGATTATCATTATTCATTTTATTCTATTTTATTATCAACATTTTACTGTTGATCATTTTCATTTATTTTATTATCATTTCCTAGTTTACTAATGTATTTTGTGTCATAGTTCACAGTTTTTATGTTATTTTTATTGTTTTTTATTACATTTTATTATTTATATTTAATCATCAAACTTTGTTTTAATAAAGAAAAGAGAGGAGGAGGAGGAGGAGGAGGAGGAGGAGGAGAGGAGAGGAGGAGATGAGGAGAGGAGAGGAGGAGATGAGGAGAGGAGAGAGGAGGAGAGGAGAGGAGAGGATGAGAGGAGAGGAGAGGAGGAGATGAGGAGGAGAGGAGGAGAGGAGAGGAGAAGAGAAGAGAGGAGGAGAGGAGCAGAGGAGGAGGAGAGGAGAGGAGGAGAGGAGATGAGAGGAGGAGGAGAGGAGAGGAGGAGAGGAGAGGAGATGAGAGGAGGAGGAGAGGAGAGGAGAGGTGGAGAGAGGAGGAGAGGAGAGGAGGAGATGAGGAGAGGAGAGGAGAGGAGAGGAGAGGAGGAGATGAGAGGAGAGGAGAGGAGGAGATGAGGAGAGGAGAGGAGAGGAGAGGAGGAGAGAGGAGGAGAGGAGAGGAGAGGAGAGGAGAGGAGAGGAGGAGAGGAGCAGAGGAGGAGGAGAGGAGAGGAGGAGATGAGGAGCTTGTTTTGGTGCTACATATCCAAAAGTTTAGGATGGATTTCATCTACAATATTTCTATTTTAATTTTTTTTTAAATTGAGTTATGGTTATGATCTTGTCTTAAAAGAGGATCCAAATCTGCTACGTGTGTGTGTGTGTGTGTGTGTGTGTGTGTGTGTGTGTGTGTGTGTGCGTGTGTGTGCGTGTGTGTGTTGTGAGGGATCAATATCAATGATTAGACATTATTGATTAAAACACATTAAAGAATATAAGGGCGCGCAGGTGGTCGAGTGGTTAGAGCGCGTGCCATATACGCAGCCGACCCCGGTTTGAATCCTGATCGGAGGTCCTTTGCTGCATGTCACCCCCCTCTCTCTCCCATGTTTCCTGTCGATCTACTGATTAATAAAGGCGTCTGTGCCAACAAAATCTTTAAAAAAAAAGAATATAATAAAGAAATATTTCTCCTTCATCAAGTAAACTTGATGAGTTTCAAACAGATATTAGTTGAGAGGATCTTCTGTATACAGATGTGACTCTTTACCAACAATTACAAACATTCATTTAACAACTAACAGTGAACATTTTCTACACTTTCTTTAACAATCATCTTTTATAACTACACACTAAACTTTGTACAGTAACAATGAACATATGGAAATAAAATGAAGTTCATGATGTAAGTTATGTATGAACATAAATTAGTTTCAGCTGTTAAACATTAAGATCAACAATAGTAACAGACAGTCAGTGAACTTACATCAGAGTCTCCAGTCTACAGTTTGGACTCTTCAGTCCAGCAGACAGCAGCTTCACTCCTGGATCCTTCAGGTTGTAGTTTTCACTCAGGTCCAGGTGTGTGAGATGGGAGGGGTTGTCCTTCAGAGCTGAGACCACAACTTCAAAGTGAGTCTCTGAGAGTCCACAGTGAGCAAGTCTGTGATGACAGATAATATACAATACACACTTTAATATTAAATATAGATTTGAGGCATTTTGATGACTAAACAAACTGAGATGTGACGACTAGCTCAGTTCTCTCTGTTGGCAGAGCTGGTCGGACATTAATCACAAGGTTGATGGTTTGAAACTTGAGCTCCTTCTGTCCACATGTCCAAGTGTCTTTGAGCAACACACTGAATACTAAACTGTACGTGGATGTAAAAAAATGTAAGTCACTTTGGACAAAAGCTGCTAAATGAAAGTAATGTAAACATGTCATGTTGTGATTTCCCCTTCAAATCAAAGCGGAGTTATTCAGTAAGTCTCCTCACTCTCTCTGCTGCTGTACTGCACACTTTTTAATGGGTCTCTCTGTTTTGGTTTCATCTTGCCGACAAAGGGAAAGAAAATGAAGTTGCATTTAGGCTTCTATAAAGTCCACAGTGATTGCTTCTTATTGGTCTTAAATGTCTCCTTGCTTTGCTCACTTGAGTCGTATCATTGTGTCCTTAGTCCCTCCCTCCTAAGATACAAGGGAGAGCTGCAGGAAAAGATGTGAGAGAAGAAGAATCCAGGAAACATGTTTTTGGACGTCTTTTCCTTTCAGGCATCATCTGAAGTGACGTCAGCTGTCAGTCTGCAGCTGTTAACAGCTCTTTAGTGTCTTTTGATGTGCTGGACTTTAAATGTGATGTAGTGTTAAACATGAAGAAGGGTGTACAGTTAGCACTGCCAGCACAGTGATGTAGTGATGCCCTCCAACATGACAAAAGAGAAGGTGAAATATCTGTGCATGTTTCTCCTCAAATCAACTGTTTGACAAACATCTGCAGGTTATATTGGGAACAGATCCATCACACCAGTTTGTAACTGCTCACACACTGAATGCACATTTCTACTTTTCAAATCTATTCATTATTTACATCTGCATTCATTGATATTGTGTTTGTAATCCATGATTTAATAATCCATGTTATGATGACAATGTGTCATAATGTGAAGGAATAATTGAGGCCAGTAGCTTCTATGTTTGAAGGAAAGAGGAAATGTGTAAATCTATCTTCCATCAAATGTGACTTTGTGCCTTGTCACAGTCTGGCTCTATGTATGTTCCTCTCAGCTCTGAGTGAGTCTGGCTCTACTAAGTTCAGCTCTCACTCACCACAACTTTCTTCCTCTCTGCTTTATGTGACTATCTAGTCATGTACAGTGCTGCTTATGGAGCGTCTTGTTTAGTGTTGGCTTAGTTACTCTTCATGTAGAATTCACTCTCTTAGCTTGTATTTATCCTCCATCATTTATGTGTTACACTTGTGTTATCCAGTCCTTTTGATCATTTTCCTCCTTCAGTGTTTATGAGCATCTTGTGTCACCACAGTAGTGATGTCTGTATGTTGTTAGTGTTCAACATTAGATGGACATTAAGCAGCTCTGCACTACACCACTCCCATCTGCCCTGCTATCACTGCAATCAGCTCATTCCCCTCAGCTGAGCTTCCCGCCCATCTACACATGAGAGACACTTCACCTTCCTGGCTGCTGTTATATAGGAGCATGTGTTTACTTTAAGGGATTGTTGGAAGGAAAATGTCATCTGAGACACTACTGCATTTTATTTTGTAGGAACATCCTCTGTCTCATTGTGTTTTTAGTGTTTTCTGTGTTTCCTTCCTGTGTTCATGTCCTCCTCCCTAGCCTGCTTCTCCCTCATCACTCTCCCTCCACACCTGCCCTGCATCAGCCTCGTTAGCCCCGCTCCCTGCTCCCTGTGTCTTCCCCAGCCAATCAGCTCCTTTCCTGTTCTCCTGCTCCACCTGCACCTCCTCCCCTCCTCAGGTTACTTTGGATTTAAAGTTGAGGTATGTAACTCTGACACCAAGTGTTTAGAAATGGTACTGCGGCTCACGCTCAAAACACTGGAGAGCGCTGTTACTCCTCGCCCCCTCCCTGCCAGAGTCTACTTCACGCGGGTTGCCAGTTGTTGGACGTGATCCTGCAAAGGCATCTCCTATACATATCCTGGTTTTGTTTCTAAAATTGTCCTTCCTCCTTTCCTTTCTTTCTTCACTCCCTACTCCTTTCTTTCCTTCCTTCCGACGTATTTGAGAGTCATAACGAGGCTGTTTTGGTTTTGTAGGATCAGACATTATCTGCAGTGTTCCTAGCTGCAGCTCAGTGGCACCTGGCAACCTGGATGCTGAAACACTACTGACTTGGTGATTGGTAGACAGGTGGTGGGTGGAGCATCAGGCCAAAACACAGAATGACAACATAAACATTACTTGAGGGCTGCAACTGAGCTTTTCAAATGTGAATATTCTGGCTGGACTACTACTGTCAGTGATATCAGTGTTTAAGTCCTGACTTCTCAATTCTCTTCAATCAGCTGTCAGTCAACTTTAATCTTTTATATTATGTTATATTATATTATATTAAATTAATCTAAAAATGATTACAAATAAACAGAATAAATGTGTTTACTAATGTGAGCTATAAACACACCAACAATAAAATGAAGCTTTTCTTGCTCTCATAGCATTTGTAACATGAAGAACATTTGAAGTGAAGCTCTATAAGTCAGAGTGTTGGTGTGCACATCCACAAACCCTCAGTGGGATCGGTGCTGGATACTAAATCTATTCAACTGTGATACAAGGAGAACTCACACACTGGAATCACAGCTCCATTTCATTTAACTGGAACATTTCCAGCGACTACAGGTCTTCCTCAGGCAGATACCCACAGGAGGGAAATGAAGGATATATACTGTATATCTAAATATCCAGTGACATCATCATCTAATCACATTCATATGTGTCCAGATATCCTCATCACCAGGAAAATAACAACATGAATGTGAATAGAAATGTGTGTTTGACTTGTGATGAGGATATCTTGACACGTGTGAATGTGCTTGCAGGTTCTCCTTGTAGTGAAACACTACTCATGTAGAACTTTGGCAACAAGCAGGTGTAACACATGTTTAACACTTTTATAGTGTGCATGTGTGAATCTTTACTGTAATACTGATGCTTCAGATGAGAAAGCAGCTTTATAATGTTGATAATCACATCTGGACTTACACAGCCTTTCTGCAGTTCCTCACAGCTGGGATCAGTCTCTGTTTTCCTTCATCTGATGTGTTGTACTTCATCAGGTCCAACTCATCCAGAACCTCCTCTGACATCTGCAGCATGTAGGCCAGAGCTGAGCACTGGAACACAGAGAGTTCCTTCTCTGATCTGTTCTCTGACTTCAGGAACTGTTGGATCTCCTGATGTACTGAGTGGTCGTTCATCTCCGTCAGACAGTGGAAGATGTTGATGCTTCTGTCAGGAGAGATATCCTTACTGTTCATCTCCTTCAGGTTGTAGATAACTCTCTGGATGGTTTCTGGACTGTTGTCTGTCTGACCCAGCAGGCCTCCTAAGAGACTCTGGTTGGACTCCAGAGAGAGGCCATGAAGGAAGCGGACAAACAGGTCCAGGTGGCCATTTTTACTGAAGAGAGATTTCTGCATGGCTCTCTTCAGGAAGTCATCCAGAGATGAGTAACTGTTGGATCCTCGCAGGAAGTCCTCTAGTACCTCTGTCTTCCTGCTGCTGTAACAGTGGTACATGTAGACTGCAGCCAGAAACTCCTGAATGCTCAGATGAACAAAGCTGTAGACTGTTTTCTGGAAGATCACACTCTCTCTTTTGAAGATCTCTGTACAAACTCCTGATAACACCGAGGCCTCTGTGACATCAAGACCACACTGCTCCAGGTCTTCTTGGTAGAATATGATGTTTCCTTTCTGCAGTTGTTCAAACGCCAGCCTCCCCAGCTTCAGAAGAAGGTTCCTGTCAGCCTCCGCCAGCTCCTGTGGACTCGTCTCATGTCCCTCATCATACTTGTTCTTCTTCCTCTTTGTCTGAACCAGCAGGAAGTGTGAGTACATGTCAGTCAGGGTCTTGGGCAGCTCTCCTCTCTGGTCTGGAGTCAACATGTGGTCCAGAACTGTAGCAGTGATCCAGCAGAAGACTGGGATGTGACACATGATGTGGAGGCTCCTGGATGTCTTGATGTGTGAGATGATTGTGCTGGACTGCTCTTCATCACTGAATCTCCTCCTGAAGTACTCCTCCTTCTGGGGGTCAGTGAAGCCTCGTACTTCTGTTACCCTGTCCACACATGAAGGAGGGATCTGATTGGCTGCTGCAGGTCTGGTAGTTATCCAGATGAGAGCCGAGGGAAGCAGCTTCCCCTTGATGAGGTTTGTCAGCAGCACGCTGACTGATGACTTCTGTGTGACATCAGACACGACCTTACTGTTGTTGAAATCCAGTGAAAGTCTGCTTTCATCCAGGCCGTCAAAGATGAACAGAACTTTACAGCCAGCGAGCTTCTCTGCTGTGAGCTTCTGTAATGTTGGATAGAAAACACGGATCAGCATGAGCAGACTGTACTGCTCATCTTTGATCAAGTTCAGCGCCCTGAACGAGAACAGAATCAGCAGACTGATATCTTGGTTGTTGGAGCGCTGTGCCCAGTCCAGAGTGAACTTCAGCACTGAGAAGGTTTTTCCAACGCCAGCGACGCCGTTCATCAGAACCACTCTGACTCTGTGTAAGACTTCACAGATGTCCTGATCCTTGGTTGGAGCGTCATGGAGGGTCTTCATCTTGGAAGCTGTTTCAAGCTGCATCACCTCATGTTGGGTATTAACCTCTTCAGTTTCCTGTTGGTCAGGTAAGACTTTAAAGATGTCCTGACACTTGATTGGAGCGTCATGGAGGGTCTTCATCTTGGAAGCTCTTTCAAGCTGCCTCACCTCATGTTGGGTATTAACCTCTTCACTCTGTCCCTCTGTGATGTGGACCTCAGTGAAGATGCTGATGAGTAAGGTTTTAGTTCCTGCTTCATCAGTTCCTTGAGTCACACATTCACATGTGCTGCTCAGACTGATCTGATGTTCATCTAAAACCTCCTGCAGACCACTTTCTGCTGAAAGAGAAGAACAAAGGTAGAATGAACCAGAAATCAGTGTGACTGTTAATGTTCAGTAGGATAGAGGAGGTAGATTCCTGTTTTCAGAGATGATGACATCAGCAGACAGATCTTCAGTCTTACTTTGTACAGTGCTGGTCTGACCGTCTGTCTGCAGTCCAGGTCTGGTTCTGGATCTTTTTCCACACCGGGGACAGGAGGAGTCTCCTGATGAAGCAGACTGGTCCCAGTATGAGGTGATGCACTGTCTGCAGAACAAGTATCCACAGCTGGTAGAGACTGGATCCTTCAGGACGTCCTGACACAAAGAACAGCAGGACAGCTGCTCCTCCACAGAAACAGCCCTCCTCTTCCTCTTCCTCTCTCTGTGGACATGAACACATTCTTTATGTCACATGACATTAGTGGAGGCCAACCGACAGCTCACAAGCTGCATGCAGCTCTTTCCCCACATAAACAGTCCAGACTGTCAGTATTTACACACTTACACACTTTCTGTTCTTCAGCCTCTGAGATTCAACACATTCAGTTTGAAATAAAATAATAAATGAATTAGACAGAGACAACAATGTGCCAGCAAAGGCAGAGAAGAAGAAGAAGAAGACTGCAAGCTAGTAAACATGGATGTAAACAATGCAGGATTTAAAATAGATGTTTGATGAGGAGGGAAGTGGATTCAACACATTAGTTAGACCACAAGGAGACACACAATGTCTTTTGCTAAGTAAGTCAATGTGAACATGACTTTAGTCTGTTAACAAGAAAACTCCACAGGCTCCTTTAAGCTACTCTGATCCATTAAAAGTCAGGAACAATAAGCAGGAGGAAACTGAGCCAAACAGAAAAGTCCACTAGTGAAAAATAACAGACTGCTGCTCTTTTGTGTTGTGCTGCTGAACAGAGAGCTCTGCTAAATATCTTCATAATGCATCTTTTCATGAGTGTTTCTCTCTCTCTGTTTCTGCTATAGTCTCTCTCCCTCTGTGTGAGTGTGATACAACACTTTGACACATTTGACTTTTCCCAAACATTAAACATCAGACTCAGTTTCCTCTGCTGCAGTGGTCAGTCTGCAGTGATAAATCAGCTGCAGCAGGCTGTTTCTATACATTTACATGACCTCCTCCCATATTTAGTGTCTTTGAACAGGAACACGTTAAGACACAGTCTGTATTACATGAGACCAAACATTGTACCTGCTGCTGCAGTCCTTTAGTAAATAAGGACAGACACAGTTTGACTTGTTAGTAAATCCTTAGTAAATATCACCCTGGGTTACCTGCTGCTACTTTACATTTATTGACTGGAAAATCAAACAGCAATAGCAGCCCTGTCTCTGTCTCTGGTTAACATGAACATGAAGATCTGTTGGAGATTACAACTGAATGGAAGCTACTTCATTATTTCTTTCCACTGTGTTTCCTTCATATCTACACTACAACCTTAATGAAAGCGTCTCACTGAATCATCTTCAGCGCAGTTTACAGAAACAGTCTCTTACTTTGTGTCTGAGGGTCCAGGTTCATTACTGAAGTCTGGAACAACACCTTTAGACGAGTCACTCTTCATAGACAGACAGCTGGATATTACAGACTCTGCTCCGTCCTCCTCTTCCTCCTCTTCCTCCTCTTTCTTCATCTTCTGGAGTCTGAGAGGTAAACCAGTAACACTGGAGACACACACACATACACAGTATAATAAAACCCAGTCCCTGCCTCTCAACTTAGTAGCTTCTTATTAGTTGACATGACTTTAACTACAACCATGTGTGTTTTCTAGTCATCACAAAGAGAAACTTTGACTCTGGTTTAAATCCAACAAACAGACTTCAGATAAACATGTGTGTGCTTCTTAACTTTGACTTCTCTCTATTTAGAGGGCAGCAGTGAGTCACGTTATGAGCTGCTGATTGGAAACTTTCTGTTACAACTATATATATAACATGTTATTTTACATGAATTTCTGTCTCAGATGAAAGAAAAATGATGTAAATATTGAAACTATATCAGCTATAAAAACTGTAATCAACATTTAACAATCAGCCCCATAACACGTGACCTCGCTGTGAGGACGCAGAAACCAGGAAAACAACAACAGGAAACTACTTCTGAACACCTCAAACTCTCTGATCTCATATTTTTCTGACTCACTTTAATCAACTAAATGATTCACCTGAAAACTAATCATCAGATTGATCAATAATGACAGTAATCATTATTTACAGTCCTGACATTAACACTCACCTGCCTCACACTGTTTTCCCTGCTTCTGCTCTGATGACTGTAAAATGGTGACTGACTGAAAACTTTCACTTCCTGTCTGTTTGTTCCTTCTTCTTTAGTGGAAGTCATGTGACTCTGTGTGTGTGTGTGTGTGTGTGTGTGTGTGTGTGTATAAATATATCATACATATATTTACTCTGTTATCTCTATTATTTGCACATTTATTTCCAATATAGACAACAAACGCAACAAAACATATTTTGACCTTAAAAGCCTTTTATAGAAAATGTTCAGATCTCAAACTCTTTTAACTCATCAACATTTTCATCAGT
>JAJDFG010000217.1:295000-325000 GCA_021039105.1 Scomber colias | reverse complement strand
TTGTAGGGTTACATTTCATTTGATTATTATTTTTATTATTATATTGCTATTATCATTATATTATTATTATTATTATCATCACTATTATAATTATATTGCTATTATCATATTTTCATTATCATTATAATTATATTACTATCATCATTGAATTAGTCCCAGATAGCAGTCATTGAAACAATGTTAAATCAACATTGTTTTGTCAATGTTAAGTCACTGAAACAACGTTGAACTCTGACGTTGATTCAAACATCATTTTTGCACCCTCAATTAATATTGAAATGTTGATTTTCTAACTATAGATCAACCTGCTTTCAATGATATTTCAATATTAAATATAATAATATTAAACTATAATAATTACTAAATATGCCTTTATAAAAATAGGCCAATAATACAAATCCTGCTTTATCTACAGTCAGGGTGTTATGGACATAGGCCTAAATATGATGGGCCTTATTAAACAGGTTTTTCTCTAATAGCAAATGACAATCCACACATTTTTTTTTAAACAGTCATTTATTTAATCAATAAATTTCACAGCTTCGAAGGGCGTCCAATCCCTCCTGACTGTTCTGTGGTGTAATGCAGCCTCTTCTGATCTGCCTGAGAAAAGGTTAATTCGTTTGCAGTCCCCATTTGTAGTGTCAGGGCATCTAAAACAGAAAACACAAGCAAAACACAAACTGTCAGTTAAATAGCTATTACTGTACATGCCATTGTGCAAGTGGTGTGCAGATTCAGATATTAAAAAGAAACAAAAATAAGGCATAAAGTACTTTAAAGACTTGCTTACTTGATAAATGATGTGGATCAATGATCTGTAAAAAGGACAAAAAAGGTTAAGTAAACAGCAATTTAACTTTAACAACCAACCACAGTCCTGATAACTCTACAGCAAGTGTTTTTGTGACCATGGAAACACACAGTGTATATGCTAACTTCAGAAGAAAAGTGAACGTATCTTTTCTAATATCTCTTTAATTAATAAAATGGCTGCAAATTAGTCATATTGCTTTTAAATTGAGCGATAATATGGACTGTATGTATCCTCGGTCGCTGATCCTAGATAACATTGTCCTCATACAGTTAAAAAGATAAGCTATCTTAGCGAGCTACGCTAATGCTAACGCTATGTATACACTTTATGAAGCGCTTGAATGAACTTGCTGTGGTGCTGCGTGAATGTGTGTATTAGTATATTATACTTATAAATTAATGGTAATGGTAAGCATACAGCATACGAATGACTGCATATAATGCTGCACTACCGTTTGGAGATCGGTCGACATTTCAGTGAATAATTCTATTTTTAGACTGTGGAGTACCTCTTACCTCCGTAGACATACATGTAGTACTGTCTCTGCTAACCCCGTACCAAGATGGCGGCGCTTTAGGCACGCCTCTCCACAGTCAATGCGGCGTCTACGTATATATGTCTATGGGTGTGGCTGTGTCCTGTATATAGTGGGTGTGGCTGTGTCCTGTGTGTAGTGGGTGTGTCCTGTGTGTAGTGGGTGTGTGTTGCAGGTTGCAGGGGATGGCTGATTGGGAGCACCTGTGCCTGGCTCGGCAGCTGATTTAAGCCGGCTGGCTCCAGTCCTCGCTCTCTCTCCCTCAGGATCGACACACTGCTGCTGTTGTACCTCTTTGTTTTGCACCAGACAACACGCACCACACATTTGACACCACCTACAAGCACCCTCTTACACCACTGACATACACTTCCACACTCCATTGTACATTTAATTTCTGCTAATGTAAATAAACTGAGCTGCTTTGGTCTAAATCACACGCCGGTTATCCGTGTTTTGTTGCGGCCATGGAGCCAGTCGTAACACGGGTGAAGAGGAGAAACTATGCAAACTTGTGCGGGCACACCGGCATTTATTTGACACTTCCACATCCTTACATTCAAATAAGTTTGCAGTAGAGAATGCCTGGATTGAAATTGCTGTCACCAAGGGGAAGAGCGTAGAAGTGGTAAAAAAAAGATTGGAAAAATGTGAGGGACAAATTTGGCAGGGGGCATAAAAAGTGGTGCCGAGCAAATGAATTTTGGCTATCCAAAAATCTTGACTGGACTCAGTTGGCTTACTGAACATATCAAGCATCGGACTTCTTTTTCCCAAATGTTTTTTATTACATTTTTAACATATATTCATTACATACAGTTGAATATTTATCACAGAGGATTTACATGTATGATGCAACAAAAATAAAACTAACAGAAAAGACAACTACTATTACAACGACATAACAAAAGGAAAATAAAACAAACAAACAAACAAACAAAAAAAAACAAAAAAAAACTTCTCAGGCGGCATTAGTTTTCACTTACATCTGACCTCCCATTACCTGCCACATCATCCAGAAAGGCTAAGAATGGATTCCAGATCTCCTCAAATTTCCTATATTTACCTTTCACTATGTAAGTTATTTTTTCCATAGCCATATTCATTGCCATTTCTTTTAGCCAGTCTTCTACACTTGGGGCTTTTGTATTTTTCCAAAATAGAGCAATTAAACGTTTTGCTTGTAACAAGCACATATCAATGAAAATATATTCCCTTCTTCTCAATGATAGTTCAAGAGGGTATAAATGTAGAACAAATGATTTTGCTGATAATGTTAAGCTGATATTTAGGATTTCTTTGATCATGTCCTTTACCCCTTTCCAGAATGTAAATATATGTTCACACTCCCATATGCAGTGGTAAAGATCACCTTTGAATTTGCTACATTTTATGCAGGTATCAGGAATATTGTCATTGTACTTATGTAGAAGAGTTGGAGTTATATAGGTACGCATCAACCACTTATATTGTAACAATTTCAATCTTACACTTACAGTTTGGGTTTGAGCTTCCCTACATGCCTCCATCCAATCATTCATAGACAGATCTTCTTTTAAGTCTTTCCTCCAGGCTTCTAATTTATTAAGTGATGACTCTTGTGATCTTGATACTAAAATTCCATATAACTGTGAAATTAACCCTCTATTATAACAACCTTTTACCATGTCCTTCTCTAGGCTGTTTAGTATTGGCTTCTCTAAAGAGTTCTTTTGAGACACAAAAATAAAATTTCTTATTTGTAAATATTTGAAGAAATGATTTTTGGGTATATCAAATGAATTAACTATCTCCTCAAAGGACATGAGCTTATTAGAAGAGTATAAATCTGCTATTGATTTGATCCCTTTATCTGCCCACATTTTAAAGCCTGCATCAAGCCGTCCTGCTTTAAAGTTTGTATTTCCCCAAATGGGGCTATAACAAGAAAGGTTATTGGGCATTCCAAAATATCTCCTGACCTCATACCAAACATTAATCATATTGAGAACTATTGGGTTAGAACATTTCTTCCTGAGGTCTTTGAGATCAGCAGAATATAAGTACAGGCTTAATGACAGGCCAGGCATAACTGCAACTGATTCCATATTGACCCAAGATGAGGTACCTTGGGAAGAGAAAAAGAACATAATAGTTCTGAGCTGAGCGGCCCAATAATACCATTGAACATTGGGGCACTTAAGCCCCCCTCTATCATATGGCAAGTGTAGAAGTGAAAGGCGAAGTCTGGCTCGTCTGTTGTTCCAGATGTAGTTAGTGAATAGTTTGTTAAGTCTTATGAAAAGGTGTTTTGGAGGTGGCAAAGGAATATTCTGAAATAGATATAACAGTTTGGGTAAGATGTTCATTTTCAGGACATTTATGCGACCAATTAAGGAAATGGGTAGAGATGTCCATCTATCAATAGAGTTAGAAATATTTTCAAAAAGAGATTCATAATTTGCAGAGACAATGTTCTCAAGTTTAGGTACAATTTTTATTCCCAGATATGTAAAACTATCAGTTAAATGAAAAACGCCAGGATTGTTTTGCAGCTGTACTCTATCATCATTATCCAATAGCATTAGCATACTTTTTGAAGTATTAACCTTGTACCCAGATATATCTCCAAATGTTCCAATAAGCTCTAGCAGAGCAGGAATAGAATGACTAAGATTTTTTAGAAAAAGAAGAACGTCATCTGCAAATAAAGCAATTTTGTGTTCCACCTGGCCAACAGTGACACCAACTATGTCTGTATGTTTTCTAACTGCAATCGCAAAAGGTTCTATGGAAATTGCAAAAAGGAGAGGAGAGAGAGGCGATCCCTGCTGGCAACCCCTGGATATATTGAAGGGCTTAGACACCATATTGTTCGTAAGAACCTCAGCTACTAAATTATTAGAGAGAATCTTAACCCACTTGCAAAATTGCTCCCCAAAACCAAACTTAACCAAAAGTGCAGACAAATAGGGCCACTCGACCCTATCAAAGGCCTTCTCTGCATCAAGTGACAAGATAGCAGTGTCACGATTGTTCTGTTGGTAATGAAGAATGTTGAGAAGCCTTCTCACACCATGAAATCCTTGTCTACGTTGAATAAAGCCATTTTGATCCTCTCCAATTAGTCTAGGCAACACTACTTCCAATCTCCTTGCTAAAACTTTACACAATATTTTAGTGTCTGAATTAAGGAGACTTATTGGACGCATGTTTTCACATTTTGTGTTACTTTTCCCTGGTTTTGGTAATAGTGTGATTAAGGCTTCCCTCATTGATGCTGGAAGAAGACCCATTTGAAATGCCTCTAGCAACATATCTGAAAAAGGTTTTATCAATTTTTCTTTGAATTTTTTATAAATGTCTATGGACCTGGTGTTTTCCCTGATGTCATTGCATCAATAGCTGCTGATATCTCTTCTCCAATTATTCCCTTTTCTAGATTCATCTGATCTTCTCCTGATATCTGAGGCAAATCCAGACAATCTAAAAATTGTGTCTGTAGTTCATTGCTAGGAGAGCAATCAGAGCTATATAACTTTTCATAATAAACTCTGAATGCCTCATTTATCTCTACTGGATCTATAATATTTCCTGATGGCTTTTCAATTGTAATAATGGCACGCTCCTCTTGCCTTTTTTTAATCTGCCAAGCAAGAAGTTTTCCTGCTTTGTCTCCATGTTCATAAAAATTTTGCTTTAGTTTCATTATTTTTGCAGCCGCTCTATCCGCTGACCTTTCGTTGTATTGGGCCCTTAAGAGGAGTAATTTATTGTGTTCCTCTTTATTTCCTACCCTATTCTGATATATATGCTTTTCTAATTCACTGATCTGTCTCTCCAATTGTTTAATTTCTTTCCTAGATTGTTTGGATTTTGAGCTACAAAATCCAATAATTTGACCTCTAATAAAGGCTTTGAAAGCTTCCCATCGTATGCAGGCTGAAGTTTCAGATGTATTAGTCTCAAAATAGAGATCTATTTGCTTACCTAAAAACTCTAAGAATAAAGGATCCTGCAGCCATCCTGTCTGCAAACGCCATTTAGGGTAATTATTTATTATTTTATTATGCATATATGTTAATGATACTGCAGCATGATCAGAAATAACTACAGTATGATATTTGCAATCTACAATATTGGAGAGCAATGATGCTGATACTAAAAAGTAATCAATACGTGAATAAGTTTGATACTTCCCAGAGTAACATGAGTAAGCCAAAGAACTAGGATTTAGTTGTCTCCAAATATCCAACATATTTAGGTCATTCATAAAGTAGTTCATCAATTTTCTAGATTTGACATGCGTAGAGTCAGCGCCTGTTGAGCGATCTTTCACTGGGTTCAATGTACAGTTCATGTCACCTGCCAAAATATGTTGCCCTGTTAAAGCAGATATTGAGAGAAACAAATCTCTGAAAAAAATAGGATTATCTTCATTAGGGCCATATACATTAATTAAATTAACTTTTCCTCCAAATAGAACTCCTTGGAGTATAATAAATCTACCTGCTGGGTCTTTTGTTATTTTTTCAACTTGTAAGGGGATGGTTTTATGAACAAGTATCATTACCCCTCTAGCATTTGAGGCATAGCAACATGAGAACACCCTGCCCTGCCATCTCCTCTGAATCCTGATTGTGTCACTTGTTGTCATGTGTGTTTCCTGTAAAAAGATTAATTTCGCTTGGAGCAGTTTGATTCTGTCCATTACTTGCTTAATTTTTTTAAGGCTACCCATTCCCCTGCAGTTCCAAGTTAATAGTTTCACCTTTCCTATTTCAGACATTGATCTTCATACCGTAACATATCACGTAGTAGGCCTACCATTGAGAAGCATAAACAAAAACCAACAACTACACAAAGCAACTTAATAAGCACATTCAACATAAATTTAAATGTTGTATAACCCCCTTGAATAATCCCATCCATTATGGGTCCCCCCTCCCCCCTCAATGCCTGCTTCCTGTATGGGTACATTAGATCCACACACCTGTGAGGAGCTAACTACTGATTAGCCTGCTCTTTTCCTTCTACCATGTGGTACCACCCTTAATCATGTTGTTCTATTTCTACTCATATTTTCACCTAAATTAAACATCTCTAATTTCACAAGCCTACGACATTAATGTAAAATTAAATCCTTTAAACCTGAGATTAAACCAGAACTTTGTGTGAGAAGAGCAAATCCTGACACTCTGAACTACGGTCTGAATTCTTATAATACACTGCTACACATTGGCATCGGTTGATTAAAAGAAAGAAAAAAGAAAATAAAGTGTCATCCACTGCACACATTCTGACCAAAAAACCCTTCTGCTGCCAAAACTGTCAGGTAGTCCGTCTGTATTAGACGTAGGCTATTTCTTACTTGAGCATTAACATGCACACAGAAATCAGAAGCAGAATCAAATTAGCTTCATGGCTGCTGTATAGAGTCATTTAAAATAAAAAGTTCAATGCCATGCCATCCTTATGTTTAAACACGTTCTCCAGTTATGAAGAAGAAAATCATACAGCCCCTGACCTTTATTCTAAATAAACATCACTCGCCAACGTTACCCAAACCTTCGATGAAATGTTCAACCTCGGCAGGGGTATCATACAGCCTGGATTTCTCTTTGTAGGTGAGGAGCAGTCGCGCAGGGAAGACGATCCGATGCTTGTTGATTCCTCTCTCACGTAGCTTCTGTCTAACTCCATCATAAGCCCTCTGTTTCTTGTGGGTTTCAGCCGAGACATCCGGGAAGAACCGGACGATGTGGTCCTTGTAATTCAGCGTCCCTTTAGCTTTAGCTGCCCGCATCACCTCTTCTTTCTGTCGGTAGTTCAGAAACTTCATAATGAGAGTTCTTGGTGGAGGCGAGGTAACGTTAGCGTCAGTCACCTTCTGAGGCTGCGGGCCAATTCTGTGTGCACGTTCCAATGCTAGCATGGTATCACTCATACCCAAGATTGACGGAATCCAATTTTCTAGAAACGTGCATGCATCTCGCCCTTCTTCCTCCTCAATTAAGCCCACTATCCTCACATTGTTTCTCCGACTTCGGTTTTCCAATTCGTCCGCTCTCTCGCTCAGTAACTTCACTTGGGATTCTAAAGAGCTAGTGCGAGTTCTGAGTTGCACTACTTCATCTTCTGTCCCAGAAATGCGTTCCTCCGCTACTTTCATTCTTTCTGTAACTTCTTTTATCATTTCAGATACTCCGTCCAATTTATTTGTAACACGTTTCTCCATCCCCTTTATTGCCTCCATGACATCTGCATTGCTAATGCTAGGGCTAGTCTCAACGACTTCAATAGACTCACATTCGCCATCTTCCTCCATCTCCAATTCCTCGTGGTCAGATAACTCTTGTTTTCCGTTGTTCTTCTCTTGTTTTTGCTTTTTTTGAGCAGGAGTCTGCTTTCGACGTTGTGACATTACAATAAGCGTATAAGAACCAGAAATGCCTCTGTTTTATGAGTAGAATTGAAAGTTTTAAGGATTAGTCTACAGAAGGGTTGGTATCTAGCAGCCTCTCAGCACCCCGTCATTACCGGAAGTCAAGCATCGGACTTCTGAGTCCAATTTGGCGGTATGTCTACAACCAGTTATGTGTGTGTTTTGTGTGTGTGTGTGCGTGTGTAGTAGGGATTAATATTTTCCCCAAAATGACATTTTGAATCATTTTTGTGCATCAACATTATAATGAACAGGCTATAGGTTAAATATTAGTTTGCATTCAGCGTGCTGCGTGGACTTCATTACATCTGCTGCTCCACTGCTACCACGATTATGAAATGCCAAGTTTATTGTCTGTGACTCATCATAAAAATTTAGTTAAACTATCCACATATTTATACACTCGTATGTTTTATATCTGTATAGGCAATAGATGAGGGAAACAGTGAGGAGGAGGAAAGCGCCAATGCTCTATCTGTCCCCTACCCCGCCTCATCCCTATCCCAGTATTCTACCTCATCCCCTCCATCACCCTCCCCTCCCACCACCACCACCACCACTAGACACCATCCACTTCATCTTACCCCCCTACCACACCCACGTCATCAGCCTCCTGTGGTAAGAGGAAGCGCAAGAGTGACAGGCCAGCTAGGGATCCATGTGAGGAAGCCCTCCTCAAAAGGCTGCAGGAGTTACGGCAGGAGAGAGAGAGAGAGGGAGAGGGAGAGGGAGAGCGAGAGGGAGAGAGAGAGAGAGAGAGAGAGAGAGAGAGAGAGAGAGAGAGAGAGAGAGAGAGAGAGAGAGAGAGAGAGAGAGAGAGAGAGAGGGAGAGGGAGAGGGAGAGAGAGAGAGACACATTACACCTTTTGCAATTATTTGTGCACCTTTTTAAAAGATCTCCATCGAGAACAGAGCACAATATTGATGCGTGACATCAAACAGCTGATGCAGCAATATGAATCCTTTTAGATCTGACTGTTATTTGTTATATAGGTCAGGCTTCAACGTTCATTAAGTTCCGTCTTGCCTAAATTAAAATGTTATATTTCACGCTGTGATGAGTTGTGCTTATTATAAATACATAAATAAATAAATAAACCCCTTTTCATAACATTTCTGACTTTTGAGTATTATTATTTATTATAGGCGTATTATACCTCATTACTAGAAATTTCCAGGGAAAGTTTGAGTGCACAGTTTTTTGTATTGACTTTATTTAAAATGATGTGTGTAATAAAGTGTGTTTAAAGGACAGTTGACAGTGTTTCCAGCGTTAAAGCAGCAGTCAGGTTTCCCTCTCTGTAATCATTCCTCCTGTTCATACTGACTATTAACACATCTGCTTCTAATGTGCTTCCAGTGTTCAGTGATGGAGGACTGTATCACAGTGTTTCACTCATTTAAAGTCTCTCATCAGCTTCTATTGAGCTTCAGCAGTGTGAGTTACTATGGTAACTATAGTAACCATAGTAACTATAGCAGTGTGAGTTAGTCATATCAGTGATATCTGACACATTTACAATCTGTTTAGCATCAGATTCTCTTCCTTCCTTCCTTCCTCCCTTCCTTCCTTCCTTCCTTCCTCCCTTCCTCCCTTCCTCCCTTCCTTCCTCCTCTTAGTGTTTCTTCTTTCTCTGTGGTGGAAGTATAGGAACAAAAAGACTTTGATACTAAAGACACTGTAACGCTGAAACTTAGAAGATGAAGATTTGACTCATTCAGACTCTGAAGCTTCATATTAGCCTCAGATCAACTTTATAATCCATGTTTCCACAGAAGGAGGACTGTGGGTTTAGTCCTCCATCACTTCCTGTAAACATGATGAAGGATCTAATGCTCAGTATGAACAGGAGGAATCATTACACACACACACACACACACACACACACACACACACACACACACACACACACACAGAGGAGGAATCATTACACACACACACACACACACACACACACACACACACACACACAGGAGGAATCATTACACACAGATAAACACAACTTCATGCTCATTTGTTCTCCTGACTGTTGGTTGTTGTGAACCCCTTTAAAGAAACTACAATATAAACTTCTTCCCAGATTCTCCAGATTATTTCCCAGTAAGTGATGCATACTCTAACAACAGAATAGTTCAAACAGTAAGTCAGTAGAAGTTTTTTTGTAAATTCCTGACAGACATATATATGATTGTACACAATAAGTAGTTATGTATGTTTCAGGTGTGTGATTTTACATGTCATAATAATGAAGGTGGATTTTAATGGGGGGTCCACGAGCATCAGTGTCTAATCCAGGTCCCAATCCAGCCTGTTATGAGCTTGATGTAGTTACAGTAAGACTGTAACTTCTGCTGAGCAGCAACAGCACCATCTGCTGTCATAAGTGGTAATTACAGGCTGCTGGCTACTTTAACATGAGCTAACATTGCTGTTCTGTGTCAGGCTCAGATGGCGTCTCAGTGGTCCAGTGGTTAGACAAAAACATCAAATGGCTCTTTTCCACTACACAGTTCTAGCACGACTCTGCACGACTCAGTTCTTTCTGCGTCTTCCAAGCGAGCCGAGCTGATACTAAATGTGACGTCATCAGACTGCCGGCCTCTGATTGGTCAGAGAGTCGCTGGAAGAGTCATGAGCCGTCCCACACAAGAATCAAAGCCGCCATTTTTAAACACTAACAACAGCGTTACAGAGATTGGTTTCTCTTCTCTTGCTTTGTGTGAGACAGATACAGCAGCAGGAAGGAAGGAAGGGAGGGAGGAAGGAAGGAAGGAAGGAAGGACGTGTGTGACAGAAAGACACATACAGCAGCAGGAAGGAAGGAAGGGAGGGAGGAAGGAAGGAAGGAAGGAAGGAAGTGTGTGAGACAGAAAGACACATACAGCAGCAAGTACACCATCGCCTCCATGTCCTCCGTTGGTTATGTGTTTGTGTCGCGTAGAAAACAAAGTCACGGCAGTTTAACGCAGCGTTGCTATGGTAACGTGTCGAGTCGAGTGCTAGAACTGTATAAAACAGATTCAATCAGATATGAGTCATTTATACACAAAGACAGAAAATAGATGTTAAAATGAAGCTGAAGCTCCACACAGGATAAAAACGCTGACACTTCATTTATTAGAATTAGGTCTTTGTTTATTATCAGCATGGTCCCACCAGCCTCCCTTCAGACCAGTAGAAAACTTCTCAAACCAACGTTACACAACGCTTTACACAAAACTAACAAACATACAGCAAGAAAATAAAGCAGAAAACACACAGAAGATTCAAATGTCAGATGTACAGCATATCAAAGTAAATAAGTGGTAGATCAGTGGATAAAATGAGTTAGAAGAAGTGATTTAAAGGAAGATAAAGACTTATCAAACAGGTTGATCCAGAGCCCTGACAGCAAAGACCAGGCTCCATATTTATCTGTGCTGATAATCAGCACTAATTCATTTCCCTCCACTCAGTGTGAAGTTAGAGAAAAACTAATGGAGGCTTTATTTATTGAATGATTGATGTGTTTAAACTGCTGATGGCACAGATAGATTTCAAAGAGCTGTAAGGACACATAAGTCAACAGGAGGTTCAGCTGGAGATGAGTTGGACAGTGGAGAAGATACATTTCATGTTTTTAATCAAGTTGTGTCCGTTTGCATCATTATCGCTGTGTGCACTGTTGTACAATACATGCAAGATGCTGCACTAATGTAGAAAACTAGATGGAAAGGATGTGATTGGATAGGGCTGGATCACATGATCTCACCTACAAGTTTAAATGATATAGTTCTTGTTAAAGACAGCTGATTGGCTGAGCAGTGTTTACTTACAGACTGATGCAAATGATGAGTTAAATATGGTTATGAGATATAAATGATTCATCTTGACATCATCATTATGCAAATAAAAGCTGGATACCTTTAATATTTACACACTGAGACTCTCTGAAATGTAATGTGGAGCCTTTAAAAGTGATCAATCAAATGTTTGAAATCAATGGTAAACAAACAGGTAAGCAGTGAAGTGATGATAGAAATGGAGTTAACTCTCAGTGTGATTCTGAGACGCTTGATAAATATGAGCCCAGGCTCACTGTCTGACTTATAACACCTGTTTTTATCTTGATCTGCATCAAACTGCTCATGTACAACTCATCTGTAAAGTGCTGACTTCAGCTAAATCCAGAGATAACTGTTCAGTTTGGAGTCAGTTAAGAGACTTAAGTGAAGACGACAAAATCCAGATCCAGACTCCTGAGGCCTGTACTACGAAGCTGGATTAACCTATCCAGGATCTCTCTCCGTTACCTGGGTTGACTTAACCAGATCTTCGCAGTCCAGGATAAGCGGTACTACGAAGCTGGTTATCAACTCGGTAAATCAACCCAGGGTTTTCCAATCTGGATCTCTGCGCGCTCACATAAAGGGGAGGAGTCTGCAGCGTCTGACCAATCACAAACATGCAGAAACCCTGCAGAGCAGACTACTTTACCCTTTACCATGGAGGAGCAGACAATTATTCTTCAACAATATGAAGAATTCAAACATCATCCAGACCAAAAGCAACACTGTTGCTGCAGCAAAAGCCAGGAAGGAATGCTGGCAGAAAATTACCGACTCTGTTAATGTGTAAATTCATGAGATCATACAATATTAATTTATCAGACAATATAAACGGACAGCACTCTGATCACACAATGTCATTTTATTACGGCACAGACGTTTGGGGCAGAGCGCTTCCTCAGTGCCCTTCCTCTCATAAGAGACATTAAGTTTTTCAGATTTCAAACCAACTGTATAACATACAGAATAATATCCCTCATGTGCCTCAAGGCTTATTTTACAAATATATATTTTGGCCAATTAAAAAATTGCATCTATCACTAAAAGCTCATTCTCTCCTAAGCGCTCCTCTCATGATCCGCACCAATGTTGACAGGATCTTTTAAGAATGGGCAGGTCATTTTCTAAGAGAACTGATTGGTCAGGAGGTGGTGCTTTTATACTCATTGATCTCTTATCCAGAACATAACCTGCTCCGGAGCAGGTTAGCCGTTCAGCATCAGTTACCATGGTGATTTACCCCGGTAAGAAGTGAACCAGCTTCGTAGTACGGAAAACCCAGAGTTAACCCTGAAGTTACCTCGATAAGAGAAAATCCAGCTTCGTAGTACAGGCCTCTGATGGATCATCAGGATCCAGCTGATCCTCTCTCAACACTCCTGGATGTTCACTCTCTCTCTGACAGAGATCAATAATCCCATCTGATGAGAGAAGAAGAAAGAACAGAGGAGATAAATGAGTGTTTAGTGAGACTCACTTGATCAGCTGTCAGTCAGTGATGCAGCACATCCAGTATAAAGAGCAGCAGGGACTTCAGTCCTGTTCAGACCAGAAGTGGAACAGCTGTGCAGCGTAGCTTGCTTCCTTTCAGCTCTCATGTTAACGTGTTGGAGTGAACACACTGAGCTCCAAGCTCACACACCTGCACACACTTTTACTATCAAGTGTGTTTCCTCTGCAGATTTCACTCAAGTACACAGAGGAAATAAAGTGCTGAGAGTCATGAACACATCATTACTGCAGAAACAGAGACATTCACTCATCAGTTTACTGATGGATTTACTGCTGATACATGTCAACTCTTATCAAAGTTTAAAGCTACAGAGTCTCTGTGGGATTTGAAGATGTTTCCTGCCGTTAAATCATCACATGACAATCAGCCAGAGCTCTCAGCTAAACAGCTGCTGTGATTCCTGGACTTCAGCAGAGGTTCGGGTCTGTATAAAGACCACATGGTTACTAAACGTAATGATGCTTGTGTGAAATCAGAGCCAGTGATTTGCAGGCTGCAGTCAGACTGATCTTAGAGCTCTGACAAAGATGAACTGATCAATAGTTTAGTGTTGAAATGAGAGAACAAACACTTTGAGATCAGATTTGATGATGAGGATCACTGTCTCTATACATCTTGTAAGGCTGTCAGCTGTAATCCAGCTTTATTTCCTGCAGACATCAACACAACAACAACAGTCGTCTTCACATCAACTCAAACACATGATCACAACAAGCTTCTGGCTCATCTGATTGGCTGACTGTTCTCTCTCTCTCTGTCTCTTTCTGTCCAATCCTGAAGCCTGTCACCATTCTCCTCTCACAGCCTCACTGAGGAAAGCAGCACTGAGAAGGTTGGAGCTTCACCAGGAAATACTGGATCTTTGCTTTGATACTGACTGTGTTTAATACTAAACTGCTGAAACCAGCACAGACTGACTCCAACTCTCTACTGACCTCAGAGTCTCCAGTCTGCAGTCTGGACTCTGCTGAAGATCAATCAGCTGCTTCACGTCTGAATCCTTCAGGTTGTTGTATCTCAGATCCAGCTCTCTGAGATGGGAGGGGTTGTCCTTCAGGGCTGAGGCCAGATAATCACAGCTGATCTTTGACAAACTGCAGCCCCTCAATCTGAATAAAGAATAAAAGATGTGAGTTTAGAAGACAAAGTTCCTGTTTGAAATCATTCAGTGTTTCATAATGTGCTGAGATGTGAAGAAGGTTTAGAAACTGCTGAACAGCCTTCAGAGGATCTGAGAGGAGCTGAAAATAGAAAGATTTTTAAACATCATCTAAAAACCATCTGTTTAGTCTGGCTTTATGTCCTGTTATCATTTTATGCTTTTATTATTTATATTTATTTTATTTATGATCATTATTCATTTTATTCTATTTTATTTTATCAACATTTTAGTGTTGATCATTATCATTCATATCATGATCATTTTCCTAGTTTACTAATGTATTTTGTGTCATAGTTCACACTTTTTATGTTATTTTTATTGTTTTATTATCTAGATTAGATTAGGGTTAGAGAGAGTAGGACAGGAGAGGTGAGGAGGAGAGGAGAAGAGGAGAGGAAAAGAGGCGGAGGAGGGAAGGAGAGGAGAGGAGAGGAGAGGAGGACAGGAGGAGGAGGAGGAGGAGGAGGAGGAGGAGGAGGAGGAGGAGGAGGATAAGGAGAGGAGGAGAGGAGCAGAGTGAGTGTTTGTATCAGCAGCTGCTCTGAACATTTGGTGTCACTGAACGGCCAAAGAAGAGAAAGTGAAGATGTAAAACTATCACAGTATAAATGTTTGTTAGTGTTTATTGAATCTGATTGAATGAGCCGACTCATTTTCTTGCATATTAATATTTTTAGCAGAAACGTTTATTATTAGAACATTATATTTATAATTCATAACGGCTAGCTTCATTAGAACCCAACCCAGCGGTGATTTGATGGATTATTTGGATTGATTTGATTCTTTTAGCCCAAATAGTTTCAGGCTAACATTAGTTTTCTAGTTCTGTTCAATTGTATTTCCGTAGATCATATTTGGACATATATAGATAGTTATGGATAGTTTGAGTATTTTGATAACATTGTATTTGTTGTGTGGTTAATATAAAGGAAGATACATGTAATGTACCTTTGTAATGTCTTCCAGCCTATATTTAAATATGAATAATAATCATGTAGCTCATCAGCTGACTGCTGCAGAGGGAACATGGTCAGAGACTTCAGGCTCATCTCCTCCTCTGATGTGACTGCAGCTCCAGAGCTCATAACTGCTGAACCAACATCCAGTAGCAGCACTACCTAAACATCCATTACACACATTTAATACATAAAGTCAGAGAGTTGTTGTTCATTCATGTTCCATCTCTAGTGTGTGTGTTCATGTTGCTTCACTTATGAGCAGCGTGTGTGGTTTGGTGCTTGTGTCTCAAGTGTTTTAGTGTCCCAAACAGAATCTTGTTTAGGGCCACTAACATCCTAGGGCCGGCCCTGACTGTCGGCTTGGTTGGTAACACCATGATTTAACTCTTTAAATGCTACTTGATGATTTATATGTTGAATCTGTTCATTGTGAGAGTATTTATTAATGTGATACTTGGTTCATTCATGTGTAGAAGATTGCTTTAAAAACAGTGTGTCATTTAAAAGCTCCATCATTTCAAACATTTATCATTTAAATATTACATTCAATGAATATGGCAGTAAAATGTTACATTCATGTTCAAATGTACTCAAATTCATTCATTACCTGATGTGAAGCTTAATATGTATAATAGTGAGTAACTTTATTTACACTCAATGTTTCATTGAAAGGAAATAGGAAACTTTGGGGTTTCATAATATTTGTAAATGTGGATATTTTCCTTCTTTGTTTAAAGGTTTTTTACCTAATGAAAGGACTAATGAGACTAATGAAACTAATGAAGTACAGCTAATTGTGAAATTGAAGAAAACAGTAATGCAAATCTTCCCTAAAGACACTAACAAGTTTACATTCATTAAATGAATGTTGTTTCAATATGTTCATTACACAATGAGCAGCTGTTATGATCTAAATCATCGGCTTCAAAATTCCCCAGAAGGATTTATTCCATTCATCATCTTTAATCATAATTTACACTTCAAAAATGTTGTTGTTCATTTCTCAGCTTCATTCTTAGAGAAATGTTGTAACATTGAGTTTGTGTTTGATGAAAAGGGAAATCATTTGTTGACAAAGGCTTTCTGGATTATTGGCTCATTTTAGATGAGTGACAGCGAGTCCATTCACCAAAAGTTTAGGAACATGTGGATTTACATGACTTGATACAAGTTATAAGACATGATAATTATAGATTATGGGATAGCTTTGATAACATTATCAAACTGTTTTCACTCATTTCCATTTGAAAGTAAAAGTATCAGAAGTTGTAATGTTTGCAGTATTTTCCACTAAGTGCATTACAGACCATATTCCTCTCTCCACACAGTTTGTGTCAAATAAGGATTTATTCCTAAATACCACAAACCTCTAATTCCACAATGTGCTGTTATGGGAACTAAAATGATGCTTTAAATCATTTTCCAATATAGTAATACCTGTTGATGAAATGTGGATCATTTAATAGGAGCTTTTTTAGCTCATCATCACATCTCAGAAGAAGGTTAATGCCTAGTAGGGCTGGGCAATATATCCATATTGTGATATGAGACTAGATATCATCTTAGATTTTGGATATTGGAATATGGTGATATAGCAAGGTGTTGTTTTCCTGAGGGGTATTGCACAAAAGTAGAATAAAGAAATCCAGGATAACTGAGCAAGCGCAGCTTGATCTAGTCTGACCGGAGCATCTTGGCTTATTCGGTTGCACGTTTGCTGAGCCAGGATGAAAAGGCGCGGCTATGTCAAGCCAGGTGTAGATAGCTGGGATAAGTGCGTGTTCACAGCATTCTCAAATAGACCCATGGCATCGATCACAGAATCACAGATTGGAAAATGGAAAGGTGTCGCACGTCATTCTTCATGGCCGCTGAACAACAGCTCCTGATGGAGTTTCATGATGAGGTTAAAGAAATTATAAGAAAAAAAGGCAACACAAGCACAAAGCACTGTAATCAAGGAAAGGGAGAAAGCCTGGCAGACAATCGCGGACCGGCTCAATGCATAAGTAGTGCAATTAATGTACAATTAATGTGTTAAGTATAGCTCGGTGGGTAGAGCACCTGCCCCGTGTGTTGAGGCTACAGCCCTCGCTGCAGACGACCCTGGTTTGAATCCTGCACCAAGCGGTCCTGTCCTACTTGTCATTCCCCCCTCTCTGTCTCCAGTTTTCCTGTCTCTCTCCACTAACCTGTATATCAAAGGTAAAAAGCCCAAAAATATACTTAAAAAAAAAAAAAAAAACAGTGCTCCACTAGAACTGTCAAAATTACAATTAAGCATCACTAATCAACAGTTGTACACTTTGATTTAAATGTGGCAAGTAAAAGTGCATGCTACTCAGGAAATATAATTAAGTGCAAACAATTATTATAATTAGGTGTAGGGCAGGGGGAAGGTACACCTGCAGCTGCAGGATGCACTTCTGCAGATGAGGAGACAGTGTTGCTGGACTCCAGGCTTGAGGTATCATGTCTTGCTCATTTAGCCCATAATGGATATGAAGTCAGTGATTTGGTGCTAATAGAAAATAACATGTAACAGGACCCAGATGCTGCTCAGCCTCAGAAGTAGCCAAGTAACATTGTGAGTATCAGCTAGTAAATAGTACAAAGTAAATCTACTGTACATTATACACAATAATGATACCACATGAATGACTATAAAATGACTGTTGCAATTAAACAGTCAACAGACTTTAATGAAACGACAATATCGTCTATTATATCAACATATTTAGAAAGACCATGGAAATGCTGTAAAACCCATTAATTTGTCACATGATTGACAGAACTGCCAGATGAATCCCTGGGAATAATCTTAGCCTGGTTGTTAGCCTGGTCTGGAGCAGGCTAGCTGCAGAGAATAAATCACCATAGTAACTGGGCCGGGATAAATTTAACCTGCTTTCATGCAACCGACTTGAGGCTAAATTCAGCCAGGATAACTAACATATCCCGGCTTAATCCCTTATCTTGGTTTCGTGCAATACCCCTCTGGTGTTCGAGCTGTCCTGTTATTTGCCTTTTACCCACTTTGTCATTACTCTTCTGTCCCTAGATGTAACTGACTCACTATCGTGATACGGCAGAAGACTCTTTTCCTGGTTTTAAAGCTGCATTACAGTAAAAGATGTAACTTTCTGAACTTACCAGACTGTTCTAGCTGTTCTTTTATTTGCCTTTTACTCACTTTATCATTATCTCCACATTACTGATGATTATTTATCAAAACTCTCATTGTGTTAATATTCTGTGAAAGCACAGTGTGTGTGTGTGTGTGTGTGTTGTGTGTGTGTGTGTGTGTGTATGTCTCTGTGTGTGTATGTGTGTGTGTCTCTGTGTGTGTGTGTGTCTCTGTGTGTGTGTGTGTGTGTGTGTGTGTGTGTTCTGAAGGATCAATATCAATGATCAGACATTATTCATTAAAACACATTAAAGAATATAATAAAGAAATATTTCTCCTTCATCAAGTAAACTTGATCAGTTTCACACAGATATTAGTTGAGAGGATCTTCTGTATACAGATGTGACTCTTTACCAACAATTACAAACATTCATTTAACAACTAACAGTGAACATTTTCTACACTTTCTTTAAGAATCATCTTTTATAACTACACACTAAACTTTGTACAGTAACAATGAAAATATGGAAATAAAATGAAGTTCATGATGTAAGTTATGTATGAACATAAATTAGTTTCAGCTGTTAAACATTAAGATCAACAATAGTAACAGACAGTCAGTGAACTTACCTCAGAGTCTCCAGTCTGCAGTTTGGACTCTTCAGTCCAGCAGACAAACGCTTCACTCCTGGATCCTGCAGGTAGAGGTTTCCACTCAGGTTCAGGTCTGTGAGATGGGAGGGGTTGCACTTCAGAGCTGAGGCCACAACTTCACAGTGAGTCTCTAAGAGTCCACATCGAACAAGTCTGTGATGACAGATAATATATAATACACACTTTAATATTAAATATAGATTTGAGGCATTTTGATGACTAAACAAAATGAGATGTGACGACTAGCTCAGTTCTCTCTGTTGGCAGAGCTGGTCAGACATTAATCACAAGGTTGATGGTTTGAAACTTGAGCTCCTTCTGTCCACATATTAAGCAGCTCTGCACTACACCACTCCCATCTGCCCTGCTATCACTGCAATCAGCTCATTCCCCTCAGCTGAGCTTCCCGCCCATCTACACACAAACTATCAAGAGACACTTTCACCTTCCTGGCTGCTGTTATATAGGAGCATGTGTTTACTTTAAGGGATTGTTGGAAGGAAAATGTCATCTGAGACACTACTGCATTTTATTTTGTAGGAACATCCTCTGTCTCATTGTGTTTTTAGTGTTTTCTGTGTTTCCTTCCTGTGTTCATGTCCTCCTCCCCAGCCTGCTTCTCCCTCCTCACTTTCCCTCCACACCTGCCCTGCATCAGCCTCATTAGCCCTGCCCCCCTGCTCCCTGTGTGTTCCCCAGCCAATCAGCTCCTTTCCTGTTCTCCTGCTCCACCTGCACCTCCTCCCCTCCTCAGGTTACTTTGGATTTGAGTCCTGACTTCTCAATTCTCTTCAATCAGCTTTCCGCTTTAATCTTTTATATTATATTATATTATATTAATCTATCAATCATTACAAATAAACAGAATAAGTGTGTTTACTAATGTGAGCTATAAACACACCAACAATAAAATGAAGCTTTTCTTGCTCTCATAGCATTTGTAACATGAAGAACATTTGAAGTGAAGCTCTATAAGTCAGAGTGTTGGTGTGCACATCCACAAACCCTCAGTGGGATCGGTGTTGGATACTAAATCTATTCAACTGTGATACAAGGACAACTCACACACTGGAATCACAGCTCCATTTCATTTAACTGGAACATTTCCAGCGACTACAGGTCTTCCTCAGGCAGATATCCACAGGAGGGAAATGAAGGATATATACTGTATATCTAAATGTCCAGTGACATCATCATCTAATCACATTCATATGTGTCCAGATATCCTCATCACCAGGAAAATAACAACATGAATGTGAATAGAAATGTGTGTTTGACTTGTGATGAGGATATCTTGACACGTGTGAATGTGCTTGCAGGTTCTCCTTGTAGTGAAACACTACTCATGTAGAACGTTGGCAACAAGCAGGTGTAACACATGTTTAACACTTTTATAGTGTGCATGTGTGAATCTTTACTGTAATACTGATGCTTCAGGTGAGAAAGCAGCTTTATAATGTTGATAATCACATCTGGACTTACCGAGCCTTTCTGCAGTTCCTCACAGCTGGGATCAGTCTCCATCGTCCCTCCTCTGATGTGTTGTACTTCTCCAGGTCCAACTCATCCAGAACCTCCTCTGACATCTGCAGCATGTAGGCCAGAGCTGAGCAGTGGATCTCAGAGAGTTCCTTCTCTGATCTGTTCTTTGACTTCAGGAACTGTTGGATCTCCTGATGTACTGAGCGGTCGTTCATCTCCATCAGACAGTGGAAGATGTTGATGCTTCTGTCAGGAGAGATGTCCTTACTGTTCATCTCCTTCAGGTTGTTGATGACTCTCTGGATGGTGTCTGGACTGTTGTCTGTCTGACCCAGCAGGCCTCCTAAGAGACTCTGGTTGGACTCCAGAGAGAGGCCATGAAAGAAGCGGACAAACAGGTCCAAGTGGCCATTTTTACTCCTGAGAGATTTCACCATGGCTCTCCCCAGGAAGTAATCCAGAGATGAGGAGCTGAAGTCTTCTCTCAGGAAGACTTTAAGTACCTCTGTCTTCCTGCTGGTGTAACAGTGGTACATGTAGACTGCAGCCAGAAACTCCTGAATGCTCAGATGAACAAAGCTGTAGACTGGTTTCTGGAAGATCACACTCTCTCTTTTGAAGATCTGTGTACAAACTCCTGATAACACCGAGGCCTCTGTGACATCAAGTCCACACTGCTCCAGGTCTTCTTGGTAGAACATGATGTTTCCTTTCTCCAGTTGTTCAAACGCCAGCCTCCCCAGCTTCAGAAGAAGGTTCCTGTCAGCCTCCGTCAGCGCCTGTGGACTCGTCTTATGTCCCCCATCATACTTCTTCCTCTTCCTCTTTGTCTGAACCAGCAGGAAGTGTGAGTACATGTCAGTCAGGGTCTTGGGCAGCTCTCCTCTCTGGTCTGTAGTCAACATGTGGTCCAGAACTGTAGCAGTGATCCAGCAGAAGACTGGGATGTGACACATGATGTGGAGGCTCCTGGATGTCTTGATGTGTGAGATGATTCTGTTGGACTGCTCTTCATCACTGAATCTCCTCCTGAAGTACTCCTCCTTCTGGGGGTCAGTGAAGCCTCGTACTTCTGTTACCCTGTCCACACATGAAGGAGGGATCTGATTGGCTGCTGCAGGTCTGGTAGTTATCCAGATGAGAGCCGAGGGAAGCAGCTTCCCCTTGATGAGGTTTGTCAGCAGCACGCTGACTGATGACTTCTGTGTGACATCAGACACGACCTCACTGTTGTTGAAATCCAGTGAAAGTCTGCTTTCATCCAGGCCGTCAAAGATGAACAGAACTTTACAGCCAGCGAGCTTCTCTGCTGTGAGCTTCTGTAATGTTGGATAGAAAACACGGATCAGCATGAGCAGACTGTACTGCTCATCTTTGATCAAGTTCAGTGACCTGAACGAGAACAGAATCAGCAGACTGATATCTTGGTTGTTGGAGCGCTGTGCCCAGTCCAGAGTGAACTTCAGCACTGAGAAGGTTTTTCCAACGCCAGCGACGCCGTTCATCAGAACCACTCTGACTCTGTGTAAGACTTCACAGATGTTCTGATCCTTGGTTGGAGCGTCATGGAGGGTCTTCATCTTGGAAGCCGTTTCAAGCTGCCTCACCTCATGTTGGGTATTAACCACTTCAGTTTCCTGTTGGTCAGGTAAGACTTTAAAGATGTCCTGACACTTGATTGGAGCGTCATGGAGGGTCTTCATCTTGGAAGCTGTTTCAAGCTGCATCACCTCATGTTGGGTATTAACCTCTTCGCTCTGTCCCTCTGTGATGTGGACCTCAGTGAAGATGCTGATGAGGAAGGTTTCAGTTCCTGCTTCATCAGTTCCTTGAGTCACACATTCACATGTGCTGCTCAGACTGATCTGATGTTCATCTAAAACCTCCTGCAGACCACTTTCTGCTGAAAGAGAAGAAAAAAGGTAGAATGAAACAGAAATCAGTGTGACTGTTAATGTTCAGTAGGATAGAGGAGGTAGATTCCTGTTTTCAGAGATGATGACATCAGCAGACAGATCTTCAGTCTTACTTTGTACAGTGCTGGTCTGACTGTCTGTCTGCAGTCCAGGTCTGGTTCTGGATCTGTTTCCACACTGGGGACAGGAGGAGTCTCCTGATGAAGCAGACTGGTCCCAGTATGAGGTGATGCACTGTCTGCAGAACCAGTATCCACAGCTGGTAGAGACTGGATCCTTCAGGACGTCCTGACACAAAGAACAGCAGGACAGCTGCTCCTCCACAGAAACAATCATCCTCTTCCTCTTCCTCTCTCTGTGGACATGAACACATTCTTTATGTCACATGACATTAGTGGAGGCCAACCGACAGCTCACAAGCTGCATGCAGCTCTTTCCCCACATAAACAGTCCAGACTGTCAGTATTTACACACTTACACACTTTCTGTTCTTCAGCCTCTGAGATTCAACACATTCAGTTTGAAATAAAATAATAAATACTACAATCACAAGAGTTTAAAATGAATTAGAAAGAGACAACAATGTGCCAGCAAAGGCAGAGAAGAAGAAGAAGACTGCAAGCTAGTAAACATGGATGTAAACAATGCAGGATTTAAAATAGATGTTTGATGAGGAGGGAAGTGGATTCAACACATTAGTTAGACCACAAGGAGACACACAATGTGTTTTGGTAAGTAAGTCAATGTGAACATGACTTTAGTCTGTTAACAAGAAAACTCCACAGGCTCCTTTAAGCTACTCTGATCCATTAAAAGTCAGGAACAATAAGCAGGAGGAAACTGAGCCAAACAGAAAAGTCCACTAGTGAAAAATAACAGACTGCTGCTCTTTTGTGTTGAGCTGCTGAACAGAGAGCTCTGCTAAATATCTTCATAATGCATCTTTTCATGAGTGTTTCTCTCTCTCTGTTTCTGCTATAGTCTCTCTCCCTCTGTGTGAGTGTGATACAACACTTTGACACATTTGACTTTTCCCAAACGTTAAACATCAGACTCAGTTTCCTCTGCTGCAGTGGTCAGTCTGCAGTGATAAATCAGCTGCAGCAGGCTGTTTCTATACATTTACATGACCTCCTCCCATATTTAGTGTCTTTGAACAGGAACACGTTAAGACACATTCTGTATTACATGAGACCAAACATTGTACCTGCTGCTGCAGTCCTTTAGTAAATAAGGACAGACACAGTTTGACTTGTTAGTAAATCCTTAGTAAATATCACCCTGGGTTACCTGCTGCTACTTTACATTTATTGACTGGAAAATCAAACAGCAATAGCAGCCCTGTCTCTGTCTCTGGTTAACATGAACATGGTCTGTTGGAGATTACAGCTGAATGGAAGCTACTTCATTATTTCTTTCCACTGTGTTTCCTTCATATCTACACTACAACCTTAATGAAAGCGTCTCACTGAATCATCTTCAGCTCAGTTTACAGTAGAAACAGTCTCTTACTTTGTGTCTGAGGGTCCAGGTTCATTACTGAAGGTTAGAGGAGGATCATGAGACTGGTCACTCTTCATAGACGGACAGCTGGATATTACAGACTCTGCTCCGTCCTCCTCTTCCTCCTCTTCCTCCTCTTTCTTCATCTTCTGGAGTCTGAGAGGTAAACCAGTAACACTGGAGACACACACACATACACAGTATAATAAACCCAGTTATATATAACATGTTATTTTACATGAATTTCTGTCTCAGATGAAAGAAAAATGATGTAAATATTGAAACTATATCAGCTATAAAACTGTAATCAACATTTAACAATCAGCCCCATAACACGTGACCTCACTGTGAGGACGCAGAAACCAGGAAAACAACAACAGGAAACTACTTCTGAACACCTCAAACTCCATCCATCCATCCATCTTCTTCCGCTTTATCCGGGGTCGGGTCGCGGGGGCAGCAGCCTAAGCAGGGAAGCCCAGACTTCCCTCTCCCCAGCCACTTCGTCCAGCTCTTCCCGGGGGACCCCGAGGCGTTCCCAGGCCAGCCGAGAGACATAGTCTCTCCAGCGTGTCCTGGGTCTTCCCCGGGGTCTCCTACCGGTGGGACGTGCCCTGAACACCTCACCAGGGAGGCGTCCGGGAGGCATCCTGACTAGATGCCCGAACCACCTCATCTGGCTCCTCTCGACGTGGAGGAGCAGCGGGTCTACTCCGAGCTCCCTCCGGATAACTGAGCTTCTCACCCTATCTCTAAGGGAGAGCCCAGCCAGCCTACGGAGGAAGCTCATTTCGGCCGCTTGTACCCGCGGTCTTGTTCTTTCGGTCACTACCCAAAGCTCATGACCATAGGTGAGGGTAGGAACGAAGATCGACTGGTAAATCAAGAGCTTCGCCTTTCGGCTCAGCTCTCTCTTTACCACGACGGATCTGTGCAGAGTCCGCATTACTGCAGACGCCGCACCGATCCGCCTGTCGATCTCACGCTCCATCCTTCCCTCACTGTGAACAAGACCCCGAGGTACTTGAACTCCTCCACTTGAGGCAGAATCTCATCCCCGACCCGAAGAGTGCACTCCACCCTTTTCCGGTTGAGGACCATGGCCTCGGATTTAGAGGTGCTGATTCTCATCCCGGCCGCTTCACACTCGGCTGCGAACCGATCCAGTGAGAGTTGGAGGTCACGGTCTGATGAAGCCAACAGGACCACATCATCTGCAAAAAGCAGTGACCCAATCCTGAGGTCACCAAACCGGACCCCCTCTACACCCTGGCTGCGCCTAGAAATCCCGTCCATAAAAATTATGAACAGGATCGGTGACAAAGGGCAGCCCTGGCGGAGTCCAACCCTCACTGGAAACAAGTCCGACTTATTGCCGGAAATGCGGACCAGACTCTGACAACGGTCATACAGGGAACGGACGGCCCTTATCAGGGAGTCCGATACCCCATACTCCCGGAGAACCCCCCACAGGATCCCCCGAGGGACACGGTCGAATGCCTTCTCCAAGTCCACAAAACACATGTGGACTGGTTGGGCAAACTCCCATGCACCCTCGAAGATCCTGCAGAGGGTGTAGAGCTGGTCCACTGTTCCACGGCCCGGACGAAAACCACACTGCTCCTCCTGAATCCGAGGTTCAACTACCCGACGGACCCTCCTCTCCAGCACCCCCGAATAGACCTTACCAGGGAGGCTGAGGAGTGTGATCCCCCTATAGTTGGAACACACCCTCCGGTCCCCCTTCTTAAAAAGAGGGACCACCACCCCAGTCTGCCAATCCAGAGGCACTGCCCCCGATGTCCACGCGATGCTGCAGAGTCGTGTCAACCATGACAGCCCCACAGCATCCAGGGCCTTGAGAAACTCGGGGCGGATCTCATCCACCCCCGGGGCCCTGCCACCGAGGAGCTTTTTAACCACCTCGGCGACCTCCACCCCAGAGATAGGAGAACCCACACCCAAGCCCCCAGGCCCTGCTTCCTTACCAGAAGGCGTGTTGGTGGGATTGAGGAGGTCTTCGAAGTATTCCTTCCACCGATCCACAACGTCCCGAGTCGAGGTCAGCAGCACACCGTCCCCACCGTACACAGTGTTTACGGTGCACTGCTTCCCCCTCCTGAGACGTCGGATGGTGGTCCAGAATCTCTTCGAAGCCGTCTGGAAGTCTTTTTCCATGGCCTCACCGAACTCCTCCCATGTCCGGGTTTTTGCCTCAGCGACCGCCCTAGCTGCGTTCCGCTTGGTCTGCCGGTACCTGTCTGCTGCCTCCGGAGTCCTACAGGCCAAAAAGGCCCTATAGGACTCCTTCTTCAGCTTGACGGCATCCCTCACCGCCGGTGTCCACCAGCGGGTTCGGGGATTGCCGCCCCGACAGGCACCGACCACCTTGCGGCCACAGCTCCGGTCAGCCGCCTTAACAATGGAGGCACGGAACATGGCCCACTCGGACTCAATGTCCCCCGCCTCCCCCGGTACATGGTCGAAGCTCTCCCGGAGGTGTGAGTTGAAACTCTCTCTGACAGGAGACTCTGCCAGACGTTCCCAGCAGACCCTCACAATGCGTTTGGGCCTGCCAGGTCTGCCCGGCATCCTCCCCCACCATCGGAGCCAACTCATCACCAGGTGGTGATCAGTTGACAGCTCCGCCCCTCTCTTCACCCGAGTGTCCAAGACATGCGGCCGCAAGTCCGACGACACGACTACAAAGTCAATCATCGAACTGCGGCCTAGGGTGTCCTGGTGCCAAGTGCACATATGGACACCCTTATGCTTGAACATGGTGTTCGTTATGGACAATCCGTGACGAGCACAGAAGTCCAATAACAGAACACCGCTCGGGTTCAGATCAGGGGGGCCGTTCCTCCCAATCACACCCTTCCAGGTCTCACTGTCGCTACCAACATGGGCGTTGAAGTCCCCCAGCAGAACGAGGGAATCCCCAGGGGGAGTGTTTTCCAGCACCCCCTCCAAGGAGTCCAAAAAGGCTGGATACTCTGAACTGCTGTTTGGACCATAGGCACAAACAACAGTCAGGATCCGTCCCCCCACCCGAAGGCGGAGGGAGACCACCCTCTCGTCTACCGGGGTAAACTCCAACATACAGGCACCAAGCCGGGGGGCAATAAGTATTGCCACCCCTGCCCCGCGCCTGACACCAGTGGCAACTCCAGAGTGGACGAGAGTCCAACCCCTCTCGAGGAGACTGGTTCCAGAGCCCTTGCTGTGCGTCGAGGTGAGGCCGACTATATCTAGCCGGAACTTCTCAACCTCGCGCACCAGCTCAGGCTCCTTCCCCACCAGAGAGGTGACGTTCCACGTCCCTAGAGCTAGCTTCTGCAGCCGAGGATCGGACCGCCAAGGCCCCCGCCTTCGGCCGCTGCCCAGCTCACTACACACCCGACCCCTTTGGCCCCTCTCACTGGTGGTGGGTCTGTGAGAGCGGGGTCCCATGTCCCTTTTTCGGGCTATGCCCGGCCGGGCCCCATGGGGGAAGGCCCGGCCACCAAGCGCTCGCCTCCGAGCCCCACCCCCAGGCCTGGCTCCAGGGGGGGGCCCCGGTGACCCGCGTCCGGGCAAGGGACACGAAAAACCATCTGTCGTACTCGTCATTGGGGTTTTCTGAGCTACCTTTTGTCTGGCCCCTCCCCCCGGACCTGTTTGCCATGGGAGACCCTACCAGGGGCATAAAGCCCCCGACAACTGAGCTCCTGGGGTCATTGGGACACGCAAACCCCTCCACCACGGTAAGGTAGTAGCTCAAGGAGGGGGTCAAACTCTCTGATCTCATATTTTTCTGACTCACTTTAATCAACTAAATGATTCACCTGAAAACTAATCATCAGATTGATCAATAATGACAGTAATCATTATTTACAGTCCTGATATTAACACTCACCTGCCTCACACTGTTTTCCTCCTTCTGCTCTGATGACTGTAAAATGGAGTCTGGATGGACTTTCACCTCTACTGCCTACCTGTCTGCTCCTCCCTGTTTGTTCCACACCTTCTTTACTGAATACTTTCACTTTCAGTGCTCCTCCCTTCTTTACTGGAAGTCACGTAACTCTGTGTGTGTGTGTGTGTGTGTGTGTGTGTGTGTGTGTGTGTGTGTGTGTGTGTGTGTGTGTGTGTGTGTGTGTGTGTGTGTGTGTTGTGTGTGGAATTTAATTGAAGAGCTTTCTGTAAAGTTTTCTGACTGTTAGTTTGCTGTTACAAACACAGATATAAAGACTTCCTCATTGTACTAAAACAGTTATTTTCTGAGAGTTTATTTCAGAAAGCAGGTTAAACAAACTCTGAGTTGAACCCTGAGATGAAACTGAGTTTTCTGATCCAGAACAGCTGATCAGTTTGATCAACTCTGACAGACAGAGACAACAATGTGCCAGCAAAGGCAGAGAAGAAGAAGAAGACTGCAAGCTAGTAAACATGGATGTAAACAATGCAGGATTTAAAATAGATGTTTGATGAGGAGGGAAGTGGATTCAACACATTAGGTAGCTGTAATTAAAGCACTTCTTAAAAAGCCCACTGTCTCAGCCCCAGCTGTGACTTTCTGAGTTTCCTTGTCTGTCTTGTCTCCTCCCCTTGTCTCCTCCCCTTGTGCTCCTCCCTTGTCTTTGTTTCCCTTTGCAGAGGCGGGGCCCAGTGGTGGAGGTTTGGCACACCTGGTTCTAATCACTCATCAACTGCAGTATAAAGACCCGGTTCATCCTTCCACCCTCTGCCAGATAGTCCCGCTACTCATGTGGTAACGCTCGGCCGAATCCTCGAGTGTGTTCTTGTGACTTTTTGCTTGGTGAAGA
The DNA here is from genome assembly GCA_021039105.1 of Scomber colias. Classification (NCBI taxonomy): domain Eukaryota; kingdom Metazoa; phylum Chordata; class Actinopteri; order Scombriformes; family Scombridae; genus Scomber; species Scomber colias. The sequence continues at coordinate 296,272 of JAJDFG010000217.1, read as the reverse complement.
TTATTCCTATTGGAACCGCTCTCTCCTGTTCCCTCTACAGTTTTGCCTACCCCCACCCGCTGGTGCCCTGCCTCTGCCCCCCTTGGATCCCGTTCCCTGTGCACTGCCTTCCCTACAACCCTTACCCCAGACCCAGCCACTGCTCCCTCACTACCCCACTCATCTTGTCATTAAACCCTGCTTTTTTGAGTTACCTCCTGTGTTCGCTCGTCTCTGTGGTCCTACTAACTACTGGTTGTGACACCTACTCTTGATTCAGAGGTTCTACCCAACTATAGACCGATTATCTATCAACTTCAGACAATGGACTTCTCTCTGTCCTTCTTCTGTTAGATCTTAGAGTTACCTTCAACACTATTGATCATCAAATCCTGTTACAGAGACTTGAACATTTAATTGGCATCAAAGGAACACCATTAAACTGGTTTAAATCATATTTATCTGATTTCAGTCTGTTCAGTTTACAGTAGAAACAGTCTCTTACTTTGTGTCTGAGGGTCCAGGTTCATTACTGAAGGTTAGAGGAAGATCAGTAGACTGATCACTCTTCATAGACAGACAGCTGGATATTACAGACATGGCTCCGTCCTCCTCTTCCTCCTCTTCCTCCTCTTTCTTCATCTTCTGGAGTCTGAGAGGTAAACCAGTAACACTGGAGACACACACACGTACACAGTATAATAAACCCAGTTATATATAACATGTTATTTTCTGTCTCAGATGAAAGAAAAATGATATAAATATTGAAACTATATCAGCTATAAAACTGTAATCAACATTTAACAATCAGCCCCATAACACGTGACCTCGCTGTGAGGACGCAGAAACCAGGAAAACAACAACAGGAAACTACTTCTGAACACCTCAAACTCTCTGATCTCATATTTTTCTGACTCACTTTAATCAACTAAATGATTCACCTGAAAACTAATCATCAGATTGATCAATAATGACAGTAATCATTATTTACAGTCCTGATTAACACTCACCTGCCTCACACTGTTTTCCTCCTTCTGCTCTGATGACTGTAAAATGGAGACTGACTGAATACTTTTACCTGTCTGTCCTGTTTGTTCCACACCTTCTTTACTGGAAACCACGTAACTGTGTGTGTGTGTGTGTGTGTGTGTGTGTGTGTGTGTGTGTGTGTGTGTGTGTGTGTGTGTGTGTGTGTGTTTCCTGTTTAGGACTTTTAAAGTTAAGTTTATCAAACATTAATTAATATTAAATTATCTTGCATTGTTGAGTGTCTCTGGGATCAAATAACATAAT
>JAJDFG010000217.1:250000-290000 GCA_021039105.1 Scomber colias | reverse complement strand
TAGCTCGACTCTGCTCGACTCAGTTCTTTCTGCGTCTTCCAAGCGAGCCGAGCCGAGACTAAATGTGACGTCATCAGACTGCCGGCCTCTGATTGGTCAGAGAGTCGCTGGAAGAGTCATGAGCCGTCCCACACAAGAATCAAAGCCGCCATTTTTAAATACCGGCAACAGTGTTACAACGATTGGTTTCTCTTCTCTTGCTAAGGAAGGAAGGAAGGGTTAGGGTTAAGTGTGTGAGACAGAAAGACACATACAGCAGCAAGTACACCATCGCCTCCATGTCCTCCATTGTTTATGTGTTTGTGTCGCGTAGAAAACAAAGTCTCACGGCAGTTTAACACAGCGTTGCCATGGTAACGTGTCGAGTCGAGTGCTAGAACTGTATAAAACAGATTCAATCAGATATGAGTCATTTATACACAAAGACAGAAAATAGATGTTAAACATGAAGCTGAAGCTCCACACAGGATAAAAACGCTGACACTTCATTTATTAGAATTAGGTCTTTGTTTATTATCAGCATGGTCCCACCAGCCTCCCTTCAGACCAGTAGAAAACTTCTCAAAGCAACTTTACACAACGCTTTACACAAAACTAACAAACATACAGCAAGAAAATAAAGCAGAAAACACACAGAAGATTCAAATGTCAGATGTACAGCATATCAAAGTAAATAAGTGGTAGATCAGTGGATAAAATGAGTTAGAAGAAGTGATTTAAAGGAAGATAAAGACTTATCAAACAGGTTGATCCAGAGCCCTGACAGCAAAGACCAGGCTCCATATTTATCTGTGCTGATAATCAGCACTAATTCATTTCCCTCCACTCAGTGTGAAGTTAGAGAAAAACTGGAGGCTTTATTTATTGAATGATTGATGTGTTTAAACTGCTGATGGCACAGATAGATTTCAAAGAGCTGTAAGGACACATAAGTCAACAGGAGGTTCAGCTGGAGATGAGTTGGACAGTGGAGAAGATACATTTCATGTTTTTAATCAAGTTGTGTCCGTTTGCATCATTATCGCTGTGTGCACTGGTGTACAATACATGCAAGATGCTGCACTAATGTAGAAAACTAGATGGAAAGGATGTGATTGGATAGGGCTGGATCACATGATCTCACCTACAAGTTTAAATGATAGTTCTTGTTAAAGACAGCTGATTGGCTGAGCAGTGTTTACTTACAGACTGATGCAAATGATGAGTTAAATATGGTTATAAGATATAAATGATTCATCTTGACATCATCATTATGCAAATAAAAGCTGGATACCTTTAATATTTACACACTGAGACTCTCTGAAATGTAACGTGGAGCCTTTAAAAGTGATCAATCAAATGTTTCAAATCAATGGTAACAAACAGGTAAGCAGTGAAGTGATGATAGAAATGGAGTTAACTCTCAGTGTGATTCTGAGACGCTTGATAAATATGAGCCCAGGCTCACAGTCTGACTTATAACACCTGTTTTTATCTTGATCTGCATCAAACTGCTCATGTAGAACTAATCTGTAAAGTGCTGACTTCAGCTAAATCCAGAGATAACTGTTCAGTTTGGAGTCAGTTAAGAGACTTAAGTGAAGACGACAAAATCCAGATCCAGACTCCAGATGGATCATCAGGATCCAGCTGATCCTCTCTCAGCACTCCTGGATGTTCACTCTCACTCTGACAGAGATCACTGCCACCCCTTCCATCTGATGAGAGAAGAAGAAAGAACAGAGGAGATAAATGAGTGTTTAGTGAGACTCACTTGATCAGCTGTCAGTCAGTGATGCAGCACATCCAGTATAAAGAGCAGCAGGGACTTCAGTCCTGTTCAGACCAGAAGTGGAACAGCTGTGCAGCGTAGCTTGCTTCCTTTCAGCTCTCATGTTAACGTGTTGGAGTGAACACACTGAGCTCCAAGCTCACACACCTGCACACACTTTTACTATCAAGTGTGTTTCCTCTGCAGATTTCACTCAAGTACACAGAGGAAATAAAGTGCTGAGAGTCATGAACACATCATTACTGCAGAAACAGAGACATTCACTCATCAGTTTACTGATGGATTTACTGCTGATACATGTCAACTCTTATCAAAGTTTAAAGCTACAGAGTCTCTGTGGGATTTGAAGATGTTTCCTGCTGTTAAATCATCACATGACAATCAGTCAGAGCTCTCAGCTAAACAGCTGCTGTGATTCCTGGACTTCAGCAGAGGTTCTGGTCTGTATAAAGACCACATGGTTACTAAACGTAATGATGCTTGTGTGAAATCAGAGCCAGTGATTTGCAGGCTGCAGTCAGACTGATCTTAGAGCTCTGACAAAGATGAACTGATCAATAGTTTAGTGTTGAAATGAGAGAACAAACACTTTGAGATCAGATTTGATGATGAGGATCACTGTCTCTATACATCTTGTAAGGCTGTCAGCTGTAATCCAGCTTTATTTCCTGCAGACATCAACACAACAACAACAGTCGTCTTCACATCAACTCAAACACATGATCACAACAAGCTTCTGGCTCATCTGATTGGCTGACTGTTCTCTCTCTCTGTCTTTCTGTCCAATCCTGAAGCCTGTCACCAATCTCCTCTCACAGCTTCACTGAGGAAAGCAGCACTGAAAAGGTTGGAGCTTCACCAGGAAATACTGGATCTTTGCTTTGATACTGACTGTGTTTAATACTAAACTGCTGAAACCAGCACAGACTGACTCCAACTCTCTTCTGACCTCAGAGTCTCCAGTCTGCAGTCTGGACTCTGCTGAAGATCAATCAGCTGCTTCACGTCTGATTCCTTCAGGTAGTTCCAGCTCAGATCCAGCTCTCTCAGATGGGAGGGGTTGTCCTTCAGAGCTGAGGCCAGAGAAGCACAGCTGATCTCTGACAAACTGCAGTTAATCAATCTGCATAAAGAATAAAAGATGTGAGTTTAGAAGACAAAGTTCCTGTTTGAAATCATTCAGTGTTTCATAATGTGTTGAGATGTGAAGAAGGTTTAGAAGCTGCTGAACAGCCTTCAGAGGATCTGAGAGGAGCTGAAAATAGAAAGATTTTTAAACATCAACTAAAAACCATCTGTTTAGTCTGGCTTTATGTCCTGTTATCATTTTATGCTTTTATTATTTATATTTATCTTATTTATGATCATTATTCATATTATTAGGGATCGAGCCTAAAGGCCTGGAGGCAAGGACCCTATTGTTTTTATGTCGTTTATTATTATTCTACCACCTCGTTGAGCCTTAATTTGACCCCCTAAACCTGCTCCAAAACTCACCAAATTTGGAATGCACATCAGGTCTGGTGAAAAATTCAATAAAATGGAAAAACAAACAACTCAAAGGTCAAGTGGCCATTAATTTGATTACACAAATTCATGCACACACATGTGTATGTGTGTGTGTGTGTCTGAGTACGTGTGTGTGTGTGTGTGTGTGTGTGTGTGTGTGTGTGTGTGTGTTGTGAAGGATCAATATCAATGATCAGACATTATTCATTAAAACACATTAAAGGATATAATAAAGAAATATTTCTCCTTTATCAAGTAAACTTGAGTTTCAAACAGATATTAGTTGAGAGGATCTTCTGTTTACAGATGTGACTCTTTACCAACAATTACAAACATTCATTTAACAACTAACAGTGAACATTTTCTACACTTTCTTTAACAATCACTCATCTTTATAACTACACACTAAACTTTGTACAGTAACAATGAAAATATGGAAATAAAATGAACTTCATGATGTAAGTTATGTATGAACATAAATTAGTTTCAGCTGTTAAACATTAAGATCAACAATAGTAACAGACAGTCAGTGAACTGACCTCAGAGTCTCCAGTCTACAGTTTGGACTCTTCAGTCCAGCAGACAGACACTTCACTCCTGGACCCTGCAGGTAGTTGAAACTCAGGTCCAGGTATGTGAGATGGGAGGGGTTGTCCTTCAGAGCTGAGGCCACAACTTCACAGTGAGTCTCTGAGAGTCCACAGCCAACAAGTCTGTGATGACAGATAATATATAATACACCCTTTAATATTAAATATAGATTTGAGGCATTTTGATGACTAAACAAACTGAGATGTGACGACTAGCTCAGTTCTCTCTGTTGGCAGAGCTGGTCGGACATTAATCACAAGGTTGATGGTTTGAAACTTGAGCTCCTTCTGTCCACATGTCCAAGTGTCTTTGAGCAACACACTGAATACTAAACTGTACGTGGATGTAAAAAAATGTAAGTCACTTTGGACAAAAGCTGCTAAATGAAAGTAATGTAAACGTGTCATGTTGTGATTTCCCCTTCAAATCAAAGCTGAGTTATTCAGTAAGTCTCCTCACTCTCTCTGCTGCTGTACTGCACACTTTTTAATGGGACTCTCTGTTTTGGTTTCATCTTGCAGACAAAGGGAAAGAAAATGAAGTTGCATTTAGGCTTCTATAAAGTCCACAGTGATTGCTTCTTATTGGTCTTAAATGTCTCCTTGCTTTGCTCACTTGAGTCGTATCCTTGTGTCCTTAGTCCCTCCCTCCTAAGATACAAGGGAGAGCTGCAGGAAAAGATTTGAGAGAAGAAGAATCCAGGAAACATGTTTTTGGACGTCTTTTCCTTTCAGGCATCATCTGAAGTGACGTCAGCTGTCAGTCTGCAGCTGTTAACAGCTCTTTAGTGTCTTTTGATGTGCTGGACTTTAAATGTGATGTAGTGTTAAACATGAATAAGGGTGTACAGTTAGCACTGCCAGCACAGTGATGTAGTGATGTCCTCCAACATGACAAAAGAGAAGGTGAAATATCTCTTCATGTTTCTCCTCAAATCAACTGTTTGACAAACATCTGCAGGTTATACTGGGAACAGATCCATCACACCAGTTTGTAACTGCTCACACACTGAATGCACATTTCTACTTTTTCAAATCTATTCATTATTTACATCTGCATTCATTGATATTGTGTTTGTAATTCATGATTTAATAATCCATGTTATGATGAGAATGTGCCATAATGTGAAGGAATAATTGAGGCCAGTAGCTTCTATGTTTGAAGGAAAGAGGAAATGTGTAAATCTATCTTCCATCAAATGTGACTTTGTGCCTTGTCACAGTCTGGCTCTATGTATGTTCCTCTCAGCTCTGAGTGAGTCTAGCTCTACTGAGTTCAGCTCTCACTCACCACAACTTTCTTCCTCTCTGCTTTATGTGACTATCTAGTCCTGTACAGTGCTGCTTATGGAGCGGCTTGTTTAGTGTTGGCTTAGTAACTCTTCATGTAGAATTCACTCTCTTAGCTTGTATTTATCCTCCATCATTTATGTGTTACACTTGTGTTATCCAGTCCTTTTGCTCATTTTCCTCCTTCAGTGTTTATGAGCATCTTGTGTCACCACAGTAGTGATGTCTGTATGTTGTTAGTGTTCAACATTAGATGGACATTGAGCAGCTCTGCACTACACCACTCCCATCTGCCCTGCTATCACTGCAATCAGCTCATTCCCCTCAGCTGAGCTTCCCACCCATCTACACACAAACTATCAAGAGACACTTTCACCTTCCTGGCTGCTGTTATATAGGAGCATGTGTTTACTTTAAGGGATTGTTGGAAGGAAAATGTCATCTGAGACACTACTGCATTTTATTTTGTAGGAACATCCTGTCTCATTGTGTTTTTAGTGTTTTCTGTGTTTCCTTCCTTTGTTCATGTCGTCCTCCCCAGCCTGCTTCTCCCTCCTCACTTTCCCTCCACACCTGCCCTGCATCAGCCTCGTTAGCCCCGCCCCCCTGCTCCCTGTGTCTTCCCCAGCCAATCAGCTCATTTCTTGTTCTCCTGCTCCACCTGCACCTCCTCCCCTCCTCAGGTTACTTCGGATTTAAATCCTGACTTCTCAATTCTCTTCAATCAGCTGTCAGTCGGCTTTAACAGCTTTTATATTATTTTATATTACATTATATTATATTATTTTATATTATATAAATCTATCAATCATTACAAATAAACAGAATCAGTGTGTTTACTAATGTGAGCTATAAACACACCAACAATAAAATGAAGCTTTTCTTGCTCTCATAGCATTTGTAACATGAAGAACATTTGAAGTGAAGCTCTATAAGTCAGAGTGTTGGTGTGCACATCCACAAACCCTCAGTGGGATCGGTGCTGGATACTAAATCTATTCAACTGTGATACAAGGAGAACTCACACACTGGAATCACAGCTCCATTTCATTTAACTGGAACATTTCCAGCGACTACAGGTCTTCCTCAGGCAGATACCCACAGGAGGGAAATGAAGGATATATACTGTATATCTAAATGTCCAGTGACGTCATCATCTAATCACACTCATATGTGTCCAGATATCCTCATCACCAGGAAAATAACAACATGAATGTGAATAGAAATGTGTGTTTGACTTGTGATGAGGATATCTTGACACGTGTGAATGTGCTTGCAGGTTCTCCTTGTAGTGAAACACTACTCATGTAGAGCTTTGGCAACAAGCAGGTGTAACACATGTTTAACACTTTTATAGTGTGTGCATGTGTGAATCTTTACTATAATACTGATGCTTCAGATGAGAAAGCAGCTTTATAATGTTGATAATCACATCTGGACTTACAGAGCCTTTCTGCAGTTCCTCACAGCTGGGACCAGTCTCCGTTTTCCCTCCTCTGATGTGTTGTACTTCTCCAGGTCCAACTCATCCAGGACCTCCTCTGACATCTGCAGCATGTAGGCCAGAGCTGAGCAGTGGATCTCAGAGAGTTCCTTCTTTGATCTGTTCCCTGACTTCAGGAACTCTTGGATCTCCTGATGTACTGAGCGGTCGTTCATCTCCATCAGACAGTGGAAGATGTTGATGCTTCTGTCAGGAGAGATACGCTCACTGTTCATCTCCTTCAGGTTGTTGATGACTCTCTGGATGGTTTTTGGACTGTTGTCTGTCTGACCCAGCAGGCCTCCTAAGAGACTCTGGTTGGACTCCAGAGAGAGGCCATGAAGGAAGCGGACAAACAGGTCCAGGTGGCCATTTTTACTTCTGAGAGATTTCTCCATGGCTCTCTTCAGGAAGTCCTCCAGAGATGAGTACCAGTAGTCTCCTCCGAGGAAGTCCTTCAGTACCTCTGTCTTCCTGCTGGTGTAACAGTGGTACATGTAGACTGCAGCCAGAAACTCCTGAACGCTCAGATGAACAAAGCTGTAGACTGTTTTCTGGAAGATCACACTCTCTCTTTTGAAGATCTGTGTACAAACTCCTGATAACACTGAGGCCTCTGTGACATCAAGACCACACTGCTCCAGGTCTTGTTGGTAGAACATGATGTTTCCTTTCTGCAGTTGTTCAAACGCCAGCCTCCCCAGCTTCAGAAGGAGGTTCCTGTCAGCCTCCGTCAGCTCCTGTGGACTCGTCTCATGTCCCTCATCATACTTGTTCTTCTTCCTCTTTGTCTGAACCAGCAGGAAGTGTGAGTACATGTCAGTCAGGGTCTTGGGCAGCTCTCCTCTCTGGTCTGTAGTCAACATGTGGTCCAGAACTGTAGCAGTGATCCAGCAGAAGACTGGGATGTGACACATGATGTGGAGGCTCCTGGATGTCTTGATGTGTGAGATGATTGTGCTGGACTGCTCTTCATCACTGAATCTCCTCCTGAAGTACTCCTCCTTCTGGGGGTCAGTGAAGCCTCGTACTTCTGTTACCCTGTCCACACAGGAAGGAGGGATCTGATTGGCTGCTGCAGGTCGGGAAGTTATCCAGACGAGAGCCGAGGGAAGCAGCTTCCCCTTGATGAGGTTTGTCAGCAGCACGCTGACTGATGACTTCTGTGTGACATCAGACACGACCTCACTGTTGTTGAAATCCAGTGAAAGTCTGCTTTCATCCAGGCCGTCAAAGATGAACAGAACTTTACAGACAGCGAGCTTCTCTGCTGTGAGCTTCTGTAATGTTGGATAGAAAACACGGATCAGCATGAGCAGACTGTACCGCTCATCTTTGATCAAGTTCAGCGACCTGAACGAGAACAGAATCAGCAGACTGATATCTTGGTTGTTGGAGTGCTGTGCCCAGTCCAGAGTGAACTTCAGCACTGAGAAGGTTTTTCCAACGCCAGCGACGCCGTTCATCAGAACCACTCTGACTCTGTGTAAGACTTCACAGATGTCCTGATCCTTGGTTGGAGTGTCATGGAGGGTCTTCATCTTGGAAGCTGTTTCAAGCTGCCTCACCTCATGTTGGGTATTAACCTCTTCAGTTTCCTGTTGGTCAGGTAAGACTTTAAAGATGTCCTGACACTTGATTGGAGCGTCATGGAGGGTCTTCATCTTGGAAGCTGTTTCAAGCTGCCTCACCTCATGTTGGGTATTAACCTCTTCACTCTGTCCCTCTGTGATGTGGACCTCAGTGAAGATGCTGATGAGGAAGGTTTTAGTTCCTGCTTCATCAGTTCCTTGAGTCACACATTCACATGTGCTGCTCAGACTGATCTGATGTTCATCTAAAACCTCCTGCAGACCACTTTCTGCTGAAAGAGAAGAAAAAAGGTAGAATGAACCAGAAATCAGTGTGACTGTTAATGTTCAGTAGGATAGAGGAGGTAGATTCCTGTTTTCAGAGATGATGACATCAGCAGACAGATCTTCAGTCTTACTGTGTACAGTGCTTGTCTGACTGTCTGTCTGTAGTCCAGCTCTGGTTCTGGATCTTTTTCCACACTGGGGACAGGAGGAGTCTCCTGATGAAGCAGACTGGTCCCAGTATGAGGTGATGCACTGTCTGCAGAACCAGTATCCACAGCTGGTAGAGACTGGATCCTTCAGGACGTCCTGACACAAAGAACAGCAGGACAGCTGCTCCTCCACAGAAACAGCCCTCCTCTTCCTCTCTCTGTGGACATGAACACATTCTTTATGTCACATGACATTAGTGGAGGCCAACCGACAGCTCACAAGCTGCATGCAGCTCTTTCCCCACATAAACAGTCCAGACTGTCAGTATTTACACACTTACACACTTTCTGTTCTTCAGCCTCTGAGATTCAACACATTCAGTTTGAAATAAAATAATAAATACTACAATCACAAGAGTTTAAAATGAATTAGACAGAGACAACAATGTGCCAGCAAAGGCAGAGAAGAAGAAGAAGACTGCAAGCTAGTAAACATGGATGTAAACAATGCAGGATTTAAAATAGATGTTTGATGAGGAGGGAAGTGGATTCAACACATTAGTTAGACCACAAGGAGACACACAATGTGTTTTGGTAAGTAAGTCAATGTGAACATGACTTTAGTCTGTTAAGAAGAAAACTCCACAGGCTCCTTTAAGCTACTCTGAGCCATTAAAAGTCAGGAACAATAAGCAGGAGGAAACTGAGCCAAACAGAAAAGTCCACTAGTGAAAAATAACAGACTGCTGCTCTTTTGTGTTGTGCTGCTGAACAGAGAGCTCTGCTAAATATCTTCATAATGCATCTTTTCATGAGTGTGTCTCTCTCTCTGTTTCTGCTATAGTCTCTCTCCCTCTGTGTGAGTGTGATACAACACTTTGACACATTTGACTTTTCCCAAACGTTAAACATCAGACTCAGTTTCCTCTGCTGCAGCGGTCAGTCTGCAGTGATAAATCAGCTGCAGCAGGCTGTTTCTATACATTTACATGACCTCCTCCCATATTTAGTGTCTTTGAACAGGAACACGTTAAGACACAGTCTGTATTACATGAGACCAAACATTGTACCTGCTGCTGCAGTCCTTTAGTAAATAAGGACAGACACAGTTTGACTTGTTAGTAAATCCTTAGTAAATATCACCCTGGGTTACCTGCTGCTACTTTACATTTATTGACTGGAAAACTAAAAACTAACTATATCTACACTACAACCTTAATGAAAGCGTCTCACTGAATCATCTTCAGCTCAGTTTACAGTAGAAACAGTCTCTTACTTTGTGTCTGAGGGTCCAGGTTTATTACTGAAGAATAGAGGAAGACGTCTGAACCAGCGATTCTTCATAAACATAATTCTGGATGTTACAGACTCTGCTCTCTGTCTGTAGAAACAACAAATGTTTGACACACATCATTATTTCTTGTAAAGATCAGATGTAACATGATTTAGTGATGACAACAGTTATGTTCATATCTCCTGCATGTTTTAAACATTTGTAATCTGGATATATTTGTAGAAAGAGTTTTTAACATGTAAATGTTTGACATGTGTTAAAATGACAACAGTTTATTTAGTGACCGTTAAACTAAAGGCACTGCTGCCTGATGCTGGACTGTCACATTCACTTCCTGGCTAGAAAACAAACAACACAATCTGTCCTCTGCTACTTTACCTGTATTAAATATTGCTTCAAGCAACTAATAAACATTTCAGAACAGCAACAAGCTCTCTTTCCACTAAATGACAGAAATAATGCAGTGAATTAAAAAGCATAGAATGATATAAGAATCATTTTGTAATGTAGATGATCATATAAAGACAAGAACAGAGAGGCTGAGGAGAAGCTTTCTTCCCCATGCAGTCACAATACTGAACAGCAATAAATGAGTCACTCACTGAACCTTCAACTCTAAACATTCATGTTGGTGATCCCTGAACTGTGTCATAATATTTATTACTAGTTTTATCTCTTTGTTCTTTAATCTTACCAGATCTAATCTAATCTAAGAGTCTAAAGTGCATTTCACTACACATTATATTGTACGCTTACGTGAGAAATAAAGAACTTTGATGTTGAACTCTTATTAGTATTATTCATCATAATGAATTCAGTCAAGACAAGAATTACAGAAATATAAAAAACCTGAATCATCTTCAGCTCAGTTTACAGTAGAAACAGTCTCTTACTTTGTGTCTGAGGGTCCAGGTTCATTACTGAAGACTAGAGGATGCTCTTTAGACCGGTCACTCTTCATAGACAGACAGCTGGATATTACAGACTCTGCTCCGTCCTCCTCTTCCTCCTCTTCCTCCTCTTCCTCCTCTTTCTTCATCTTCTGGAGTCTGAGAGGTAAACCAGTAACACTGGAGACACACACACATACACAGTATAATAAACCCAGTCCTGCCTCTCAACTTAGTAGCTTCTTATTAGTTGACATGACTTTAACTACAACCATGTGTGTTTTCTAGTCATCACAAAGAGAAACTTTGACTCTGGTTTAAATCCAACAAACTATCTATTTAAAGGCAGCAGTGAGTCACGTTATGAGCTGCTGATTGGAAACTTTCTGTTACAACTATATATATAACATGTTATTTTACATGAATTTCTGTCTCAGATGAAAGAAAAATGATGTAAATATTGAAACTATATCAGCTATAAAACTGTAATCAACATTTAACAATCAGCCCCATAACACGTGGCCTCGCTGTGAGGACGCAGAAACCAGGAAAACAACAACAGGAAACTACTTCTGAACACCTCAAACTCTCTGATCTCATATTTTTCTGACTCACTTTAATCAACTAAATGATTCACCTGAAAGCTAATCATCAGATTGATCAATAATGACAGTAATCATTATTTACAGTCCTGATATTAACACTCACCTGCCTCACACTGTTTTCCTCCTTCTGCTCTGATGACTGTAAAATAGAGACAGACTGAAAACTTTCACTTCATACCTGTCTGCCCCTCCCTGTTTGTTCCACACCTTATTTACCTGGAAATCACGTGACTAGTTGTGTGTGTGTGTGTGTGTGTGTGTGTGTGTGTGTGTGTGTGTGTGTTTCCTGTTTAGGACTTTTAAAGTTAAGTTTATCAAACATTAATTAATATTAAATTATCTTGCATTGTTGAGTGTCTCTGGGATCAAATAACATAATAATGACCTCATAAGCGATGATGATGAGTGTATCACATTATAAAGTCAAATAACCTTCATTGAATAAAACATGTTCTGTGTGTTTCATGACGTCATATTAAAAAAGACGCAATATCAAAGTTGTCCAGCAGATGGCGCCATTTCCACTGAATCACTTTGAAACAGTGAACAGCTGCTTCATATTGATGGAGAGCCTCAGAAAGCTTGGTTTGTCCATCACTACAGTAAATATGATCAGCTGTACTCACTAGTGTTTAACAGAGACTCTGAGACTTTATTTTTACACCTTTTTCTTCAACTATTTATTCTATTTTTGTTGTTGTTGTTTTTGACTCGTGAACATTTCTTTCAGAATAAAGGTTTTCTGTTCTACTCTACAAAGTCCTGATGCTCTCACTTTATTTCTTCTTCTCAGAGAAACAGAGACGAGTCCTGACTGCAGCTCTGTGTGTGTGTGTGTGTGTGTGTGTGTGTGTAAATATATCATACATAGATATTACTCTGTTATCTCTATCATTTGCACATTTATTTCCAACATAGACAACAAACGCAACAAAACATATTTTGACCTTAAAAGCTTTTTATAGAAAATGTTCAGATCTCAAACTCTTTTAACTCATCAACTTCTTCATCAGTAACTCATTTAATTACACATAGTTTCTCAGTAACTGTGGATTACAGTTACATTTACTTTGTAATTAAATGATGTAACGCCCTTACATATAAGACATGACCGTACTAACCCTAAACCTGAACGTTTATCTTCACATGCTACTAAATAAAATAAAACCCTGGCATCAGAAATTAACTAAACTATTAATTTATGCAAAAACAAGATTTTTATCTGAATAATTAAATATTGTGTGCTTTTTATTTTTATTATTAATTATGTTCTCTTTTTGCTCACTGCTGTAAACTAACAGGAAGTAAATTGTTCTCATTTATTTAAATAAACATGTAAAAATGTTTTTATTTATTTTATTTTATTTTATTTTATTTTGTTTATTTTATTTAAATTAATAAATTAACAGACTGGTATGAAATGTGTGTGATGCTGCAGTACTCGTGTTCGGCCACCAGGTGTCGCCTGTGTTACAGTCTGTTCCCGCCGTGCAAACAGGAAGCAGAAGAAGAAGAAGCGTTGACGCGTTGTGGTCACAGCTGATCGTGACGTCATTCAGCAACATGGCGGACTGGAACAGAGGTATTTATTTATGACACGTATTCAAGTTCATTTAAATCTGAAGTTAAAGAATAAGAGAAAATACTGAGCGTGTTTCTACCGACGCGCGCGCGTGTGTGTGTCTGTGTGTGTGTGTCTCTCTCTCTCTCTCTCTCTCTCTGTGTCTGTCTGTGTGTGTGTGTGTGTGTGTGTGTGTGTGTCTCTGTGTGTGTGTGTGTGTGTGTGTGTGTGTCTCTCTCTGTCTCTGTGTGTAGTGGGTGTGTCCTGTGTGTAGTGAGTGTGGCTGTGTGTAGTGGGTGTGGCTGTGTCCCGTGTGTAGTGGGTGTGGCTGTGTGTAGTGGGTGTGTCCTGTGCGTAGTGGGTGTGTCCTGTGTGTAGTGGGTGTGTCCTGTGCGTAGTGGGTGTGTGTTGCAGGTTGCAGGGGATGGCTGATTGGGAACACCTGTGTCTGGCTCTGCAGCTGATTTAAGCCGGCTGGCTCCAGTCCTCGGTCTCTCTCTCTCAGGATCGACACACTGCTGCTTTGTTTTGCACCAGACAACACGCACCACACATTTGACACCACCTACAAGCACCCTCTTACACCACTGACGTACACTTCCACACTCCATTGTACATTTAATTTGTGCTGCTGTAAATAAACTGAGCTGCTTTGGTCTAAATCACACGCCGGTTATCCGTGTTTTGTTGCGGGGCTGGAGCCAGTCGTAACGTAACGTAATTTTCTATATCAATTATACTCAAATTTCATTGTTGGTGGGTTTAAAACAACATTCAAGTTGTTGTAACTTAAAAAACTTAGCTTGATAACTGATTTTTTCTAAACATTGACTTAACAAGTTTAAGTTCCCTCTCCCACCCACACAACGTGCCTGGACTAGTTCTGAGTAGAGACGGCGTGTTAGGAGGCTGAACAACCTTGATAAAACCAACATTTCATGGTGAGTAAAATTTAATTCTAATAGTTCTACTGACGTATTGGGTTTACATTTGTTTCGGTGACTTTCATTCAGATAAAAGTGTGTGACCAGCAAGACAGAGCTGTTGGGAAAAGGATTATTCACATTTAGCATGCGGCCACCAGCTACATGCTAATGTTACCCACTGTCACAGCCACAATTTATATAAAATATATATATATTGTTCATTCACAAGTAAAGCTGTGTTGTTCCAAATTGTGGTTTGATGTTTCTGTGAGAGGAATCAAAGAAGTAAGCAAACTATTTGTTTTATTTTGTCTGCCTGTTTAAAATCTGGGGAAAGATATTGTAGTCATGTGATTGCGGGTTAACTGTGTAACCACCAGCTACATTCTAATGTTACCCCACAGTCACAACCACAATTAATTTTTTGTTTGTACTGTATAGCTGTGTTGTTCCACTGAGGGCAAAGTGTAAGGAATCAATCAATCATTTGTAAAGGAATCAAAGAGGTAAGCAAACTATTTCTTTTATTTTGTCTGCCTGTTTAAACTGTTTTAACTGTTTTAACTGTGCAAAGGAAAAGACAAACAAATGCCTGTTTACTGATTCAGTTATGTTATGCAACCTGGAAAGCATCAAGAAAAATATCAAGATGTACAAACAAACTGAAGGTCAATTCTAAATCATGGAAGACAATAATTCCCTCTTTTTTTGGTTTAGGACAATGAACAGTTTGAGACCAGCTTTGAAAGTCACGTGATGAAAATTGCCATCGTTGGAGACAGGTCTACCCCTGGATCAGATCACTGGATGACAACAATTGTTGTGGAAGGAACCAAATGTTTGGTTGAGAAGGATATTCCAAGGTCCTGTGCCTTGTTGATGGGCTTAATTTATGCCCTCAACATCAGCTACTACAAGGAACTTAATACACTTTTGTTGAAATTTGAGTTTATTTTCTTTGTTTTTTGCCATCTCAAGTGTAGCTCAAAATAATAAAGAAGTTAATTGCAAAAGCAGTGGTTGAACTGTCTTTCTTGAAAGCTACTACATTACAAAAAAAAAAAACTACAAAAAAAGAAGAAAAACTTGAAAATCTAATTGGAACAACACATTTTTTTAATATTGTTGCTACTTAAAAAGTTGTGTGCATTAATATTGTAATTAACTAGACAACAAATAAAAGTACTTTATAATAATATGGTAAATCAAGTTGGAATAACTTAATTTTTATGAGTTATCAACTTAAAAACTTGCCTTTAGGCTAACTGTTATTAAGTAAGCAGTACTTAATAAAATCTTTGACTGAAAAGGAAAAGCTACTTCGCTCAAAGTAATATAGTTTGTTGGTTCAATGTAATTTCAAATTAAGTTGTCACAACTAAGAAAGACTATTGGAAACTGTTGCGTTTTTTTTTGTTGAGTCTAAACAATTATTTTTAGAGTGTAGAAGTGGTAAAAAAAGATTGGAAAAATGTGAGGGACAAATTTGGCAGGGGGCATAAAAAGTGGAAGGCGGCATGCAAAAGTGGTGCCGGGCAAATGAATTTTGGCTATCCAAAAATCTTGACTGGACTCAGTTGGCTTACTGAACATATCAAGCATCGGACTTCTGAGTCCAATTTTGCAGTATGTCTACAACCAGTTATGTGTGTGTGCGTGTGCGTGTGTAGTAGGGATTAATATTTTCCCCAAAATGACATTTTGAATCATTTTTGTGCATCAACATTATAATGAACAGGCTATAGGTTTAAGATTAGTTTGCATTCAGCGTGCTGCGTGGACTTCATTACATCTGCTGCTCCGCTGCTACCACGATTATGAAATGCCAAGTTTATTGTCTGTGACTCATCATAAAAATTCAGTTAAACTATCCACATATTTATACACTCGTATGTTTTATATCTGTATAGGCAATAGATGAGGGAAACAGTGAGGAGGAGGAAAGCGCCAATGCTCTATCTGACCCCTACCCCGCCTCATCCCTATCCCAGTATTCTACCTCATCCCCTCCATCACCCTCCCCCTCCACCACCATCACCATCCACTTCATCTTACCCCCCTACCACACCCACATCATCAGCCTCCTGTGGTGAGAGAGAGAGAGAGAGAGAGAGAGAGAGAGAGAGGAGAGAGAGAGAGAGAGAGAGAGAGGAGAGAGAGAGAGAGAGAGAGGAGAGAGGAGAGAGAGAGAGAGAGAGAGAGAGAGAGAGAGAGAGAGAGAGAGAGAGAAGAGAGAGAGAGACGTAGAGAGAGAGAGAGAGAGAGGTAGAGAGAGAGAGAGAGAGAGAGAGAGAGAGAGAGAGAGAGAGAGAGAGATGAGAGAGAGAGAGAGAGAGAGAGAGAATACATTACACCTTTTGCAATTATTTGTGCACCTTTTTAAAAGATCTCCATCGAGAACAGAGCACAATATTGATGCGTGACATCAAACAGCTGATGCAGCAATATGAATCCTTTTAGATCTGACTGTTATTTGTTATATAGGTCAGGCTACAACGTTCATTAAGTTCCATCTTGCCTAAATTAAAATGTTATATTTCACGTTGTGATGAGTTGTGCTTATTATAAATACATAAATAAATAAATAAACCCCTTTTCATAACATTTCTGACTTTTGAGTATTATTATTTATTATAGCGTATTATACCTCATTACTAGAAAATTCCAGTTAAACTTTGAGTGCACAGTTTTTTTTTTTGTTATTCACTTTTTATTGTTTTTCAATACAAACAACTTTATCACATAGGAAAATAAATGTATCATACAAGTGAAACAGCACAAAGACAAAAAGGAATAGAAATAAAGAAAACATATTTGAAACAGACCCTACCAATAAAAGTACAAAAATCAAATAAAAACAAATCAAAAAACAAATAAATGAATAAAAAATTAAATAAATAAAAGAAAAAAGTCACAGGGTAAGCAGTGTCATCATCAAAAAGAGCATACAGCATCATTACACCTCCCAATGTATATCTCATTATCCTTATAAAACCTCCCTATTCACATAACATCTCCTTCACAAGTGGCATAAACCCTCCATGGTCAGACATCATCACAAAGAAAATACCAACCAGGCCTCCCAGAAAAGAGATAAAGCACCAAAAGAGTAAGAGAGCCTTAACTGTAATACATTAATATTATATCAGTTAATCATTCAATATTATGTTTAAGTAAGGGCCCCATACTTTCCAGAATACCCTCCAGTTTGTTGTCCAGTTTAAAAATTAGTTGTTCATAGTTTGCTATCTTAGTCATTTCGCCACACCCATTCATTAAAAGGGATGATGTTTTTTGCCTTCCAGTGCCTAAGCACTATCCTACAGCCAGTGATAAGGGCTAGTCTACACCATGAAACTTGTTGGCCTGTCAAACCTACCCCTTCAGGTATCATACCTAGTATGCAGAGTGCTGGGCTTTGCATCATTGCAGTACCAAGTACTCTGTTAAGGAATAACATTAGATTCCTGGTCATTTGACAATCGTATAACATGTGTTTAAATGTACCTTTGTCACTATCACATTTCCAACACAGGTCGGATTCCCGTAGTTTGAGTCTTGCCATCTTACATGGAGTCCAGTAGCTCCTATGAATAATCCTATAAGTGATTAATCTCATTTGTATTTCTCTAGATGTTTTATACCAGGAACTCACAATTTCTCTGAATCCCTCAGCAGTTATTTCACTTTCTAAATCCTCTTCCCAGGCTCGTTTGAGGCCATTGAGTCTTGGTGAGAGAGATTGTCTCATAGTACTGTAAAATCTCGAAGCCCCACCCTTCACCTGTTGTCTATTCTGTAATCCTTCCTGTATACTAGTTTGATGTATTAGGGGAAGTTTCTGTTTATGGACATTATACAACTTCTCAATTGGAGATACTTCCAAAAATCTTTCTGAGGAATTCTATATTTAATCATTATCTGTCAAATGACATAAAACAATCATTCTCGAAAACATCCTCAATAGAAACTATACCTGCCTTGACCACAAGTTCTCCAATAAAGTGTCTTCTTGCCCACTTTTAAGAGTTTGTTGTGCCAAAGAGGCGATTTTTTTGTAAAAGAAGGCTTTTTCCCCAATAATTTGGTGTGACATTTTCCAAGTGTCCCCTTGCAAACTCAAGCAATGGGTTCCCAAATGGTATTTCTCCACTTGTTTGTGATATAAACGAGTGTACAGGAAGGGGTTCTGTAAGTTCCTTTTCAATTAAAACCCATCCTGGAGCTTGGTCTTCTGCCATATACAGTTTGGACATCTGATTCAAAGAAAAAGCATAGTGATACCAGTCAATTCTCGGTAGACTGAGACCACCGTCCTCCTTAGCCGCGCACAGTTTAACCCTATTGAAAAGAGGTCTTCTGCCTGCCCATAAAATGAATTAATTGCCCTATTGAATCTTGATAGTAGTGAGGGAGGGAATCTCAAAGGTAAAAGACATGTGATATAGTTGATTTGTGGAACTATCATCATTTTTAAGATATTTATTTTGCCTAATATGGAAAGTCCTATCTTTGTCCAATTTTGTAAAGTACTCTCATTTTTCTGAATAAGGGGGAGGAGGTTTTCCATCATTATATTATTCAAGGCTGGAGTAATCTTAATGCCTAGATAAACCAGGCCTGAAGGAAGCCAATTAAACTGACAATTTTTTCTGATCGCTGGTGGGCAGATCCTTGACAAAGGCATCGCCTCTGATTTCCCCCAATTTATTTTATAGCCCGAGATCAGAGAGAAGGAATCGATCACCGACAGTATATGGGGAACAGCTATTTCTGTATTGATGATAATAACAACACATCATCTGCATATAATAGCAGTTTGTGTTCTGTTTTTCCAGCATGAATTCCCCTAATATTCGTGTTGAATCTAATGGCTGCCGCCAATGGTTCTAATACCAACGCAAAAAGCAGTGGGCTAAGGGGGCACCCTTGCCTCGTGCCTCTATGAAGGCCAAAACTGTCAGATCTCTTTCTATTTGTTAGTACTGAAGCCTTGGAATTACTATACAGCAGCCTTATCCAATTTATAAATGAAGACCCCAAGCCAAACCTATGTAGCACCCTGAATAAATACCTCCACTCTACCCTATCAAACGCTTTCTCAGCGTCGAGCGAGAAAGCGACAGTAGGTTCCATATTATTCCTTGTATGCCAAATTAGATGTAATAACCTGCGAACATTGTCTGCAGAAGACCTCCCCCTAACAAAACCCACCTGGTCTGGGTGGATAAGACTCGGCAAGTGTTTCTCCAGTCTTAAAGCTAAAACCTTAGCCAATATTTTGGCATCTACATTAATAAGCGAGACCGGTCGATAGCTTCCGCATTGTTGGGGGTTCTTGCCTTTTTTATGTATCAGTGTGATCACAGCAGCTTGCATGCTCTCTGGCATATGGCCTTTTTTAAGTGCATCCTGAAAAACTATGCGTAATTTTGGTGCCAATATGTCAGAAAATGCTTTATAAAAATCTGCGGGGAAGCCATCCCCCCCAGGGGACTTTCCAGAATTCAAATTTTTTATAGCTTGCAGGATTTCTTCTAATGATATATCTCCCCCAATTTCTTTTTGTATTTGTTCTGACAGGGATGGCAAATGTACCGCTGACAAAAAATTGTCTATATCCTCCTCCGATTTGGTGAACTGTGATGTGTATAATGATTGGTAAAATGTCCTAAATGTCTCATTTATCTCCCCACTATCTGTGGTTAAGACCCCATCACTCTTTAACACAGATGTTATCAGTGTTTGATTGTATTGTTGTTTTGCTCGCTGTGCCAAAAACCTGCCAGCTGTTTCCCCTTGTTCGTAGTACCTCTGTCTACACCTAAACAATGCATACTCTGCTTTTTTCTGCAAGATGGAATTTAATTCATATTTTAGTTTATTTAGATGAGACAGTACTCCCGGATTAAGTTGAGATGCATGTGACTTTTCAACCTCCTTCATTTCCTTCTCTAAATTGAGTAAGCGGATAGCAGTTTGTTTCTTTAGGTAGGAAGCATGTTGGATTAATCTGCCCCTTAAACAGGCTTTGAATGCATCCCACTCAAGACCAGGATTAGCAGTGGATCCTTCATTAAATTCCCAGTACTCCAAGATTTCTTTCTTGATGAAATCATATGATTTCTCATCGTGGAGTAAAGAAGTATTAAATCTCCAACTACTCATAAAGTCTTCAGATCCTGAACTAAAATGAAACACCATTTCCACTGGGGCGTGGTCTGACATAACAATATTACCAATGGACGCACTCTCAGTCATATCTACCAATTGCTTGGATATCAAAAAGTAGTCTATTCTAGAATAGGAAGAGTGTGGGTTTGAATAGAAAGAATACTCCCTTTCTTGAGGATGTAAAAGCCTCCAGATGTCAACCAGCCCCAGCTCTTCCTCCAGAACATCTATTGCTAGTTGAGATTTCTGTGTTATTTTTGTATTAGGTATGTTTGATTTATCAAGTACCGGGTTCCTCACCTGGTTAAAGTCCCCTCCAAGTATCACATAGGTGTTCCCAATCTGTTTCACAGTATTGCAGATGTCAACAAAAAAACCTGGAGAGTCAGAATTTGGGGCATATATATTAATAAGAGAGCATCTAATGCCACCAAAACTTGTGTCTAATGCGACCCATCTGCCATCCCCATCCGAAAGTTGCTTATGGATAACAATGTTAAGGTTCTTACGAATTAGAGTGCACACTCCCCTCTGCTTGGAGGAGTAGGCACTGAAAAATATTTTACCAACCCAATCCCTCTGGAGTTTAGTGGATTCCTCATTATTTAAATGAGTTTCTTGCAAGAAGCAAATATCTACCTTTTTTTGTTTCAAGTATAGAAGAAGTTTTTTCCTCTTTATAGCTAAGTTTGCCCCTTTAATATTCCAAGAGAGAACTTTAAGTGTTTCTGTCATAATTAGCTGTATCTGTCAATGTAAGCCACATTCTTAATCATCTGCTTCCCTGTGCTAAACATATACACACAAAAAGAATAGAAACGTACACATAAAATAAGAGAACACTCAGCTGGCAACCACTTACGAACAAGATGGTTTGCCATAACCTTAACCCCTAAACAAAACAATGGAGTAATACGTCCGTGAAACTTGAAGTCCCATCCCCGCTGGACCCCCCCCCCCCCCCCCCGAACCCCTCCTTTCTTTTAACATTAATGTTTCATTTTCTTTTATCCCTTTTTTTTTCTTTTAATTTTCCCTATTTTAGCTCCATCTCTGCATACATGTTTTAGTGGAGATCTATAGTAATCCTTCCCCATGCCTTACTGAAACATAGCCGTAGTCCTTTCAAAACCCTGTGAGCCACAACCAGATATATCTGGCAAATAAAATTTCAAACTTAAGAGTCACTCTCATAAAATGTTAGATCTCTCCCCTCTTTCACATAACAGCTCCCAACATTGAGTCCTGCATACAATCAATACGAATTTTCCAGTCCTTCACAGCCATCACTATCAAATAAAAAAAACAAAACAATTATAATAATAATAATAACCTTAATAATCATAATAATAAAAATTAAATATATAAAATAAATAACTAAAAATAAATATAAATAAATAAATAAATAACTACATATCTAGAAATACAAAATAAAGGGGAAAGGGAAATAAGGTGAAATCTCCTATCATCTCGAACAAAGTCAGATGCTGCAGGAAATCACTTATAATCCCCAATAGTCCTGTAAATTAACTTAAACTACGACCGAATCCGTATGTTCAGTTGGTTTGATCTGGTCTCTCAACCGTTATCGTACCTTGCAGCATCCCAGTGAAGAAAGAAAATAAATAAATAAACAAAAATAAATAAATATCCGCTCTCCTCGAGCGACTGTAACGTCTCTAAACAGTCTGACAGAGTACCAGCTGACTCAATGAGAAGTGAAAAGAAACGCGCACACACACTCAAAATAAAAAATAAAAATAATAAAAATAAAAATTTAAAAAAACAAACAAAAAAAAAAAAAACAAGGGAGCCATCTGTACATATCAAAGGTCAATTCGGATTTTAGCTCACCAGATCAGGGAATGCCCCTCCCTGAGCTACTACCTTACCGTGGTGGAGGGGTTTGCGTGTCCCAATGACCCCAGGAGCTCAGTTGTCGGGGGCTTTATGCCCCTGGTAGGGTCTCCCATGGCAAACAGGTCCCGGGGGAGGGGCCAGACAAAAGGTAGCTCAGAAGACCCCAATGACGAGCAACAAAATTGGTCTTCCGTGTCCCTTGCCCAGACGCGGGTCACCGGGGCCCCCCCCTGGAGCCAGGCCTGGGGGCGGGGCTCGGAGGCGAGCGCTTGGTGGCCGGGCCTTCACCCATGGGGCCCGGCCGGGCACAGCCCGAAAAAGGGACATGGGACCCCTCTCCCACCGACCCACCACCAGTGAGAGGGGCCAAAGGGGTCGGGTGTGTAATGAGCTGGGCGGCAGCCGAAGGCGGGGACCTTGGCGGTCCGATCCTCGGCTGCAGAAGCTGGCTCTAGGGACGTGGAACGTCACCTCTCTGGTGGGGAAGGAGCCTGAGCTGGTGCGTGAGGTTGAGAAGTTCCGGCTAGATATAGTCGGCCTCACCTCGACGCACAGCAAGGGCTCCGGAACCAGTCTCCTCGAGAGGGGTTGGACTCTCGTCCACTCTGGAGTTGCCACTGGTGTCAGGCGCCGGGCGGGGGTGGCAATACTTATTGCCCCCCGGCTTGGTGCCTGTATGTTGGAGTTTACCCCGGTAGACGAGAGGGTGGCCTCCCTCCGCCTTCGGGTGGGGGGACGGATCCTGACTGTTGTTTGTGCCTATGGTCCGAACAGCAGCTCAGAGTATCCAGCCTTTTTGGACTCCTTGGAGGGGGTGCTGGAAAACACTCCCCCTGGGGATTCCCTCGTTCTGCTGGGGGACTTCAACGCCCATGTTGGTAGCGACAGTGAGACCTGGAAGGGTGTGATTGGGAGGAACGGCCCCCCCGATCTGAACCCGAGCGGTGTTCTGTTGTTGGACTTCACGGATTGTCCATAACGAACACCATGTTCAAGCATAAGGGTGTCCATATGTGCACTTGGCACCAGGACACCCTAGGCCGCAGTTCGATGATTGACTTTGTAGTCGTGTCGTCGGACTTGCGGCCGCACATCTTGGACACTCGGGTGAAGAGAGGGGCGGAGCTGTCAACCGATCACCACCTGGTGGTGAGTTGGCTCCGATGGTGGGGGGGGATGCCGGTCAGACCTGGCAGGCCCAAACGCATTGTGAGGGTCTGCTGGGAACGTCTGGCAGAGTCTCCTGTCAGAGAGAGTTTCAACTCACACCTCCGGCAGAGCTTCAACCATGTACCGGGGGAGGCGGGGGACATTGAGTCCGAGTGGGCCATGTTTCGTGCCTCCATTGTTAAGGCGGCTGACCGGAGCTGTGGCCGCAAGGTGGTCGGTGCCTGTCGGGGCGGCAATCCCCGAACCCGCTGGTGGACACCGGCGGTGAGGGATGCCGTCAAGCTGAAGAAGGAGTCCTATAGGGCCTTTTTGGCCTGTAGGACTCCGGAGGCAGCAGACAGGTACCGGCAGACCAAGCGGAGCGCAGCTAGGGCGGTCGCTGAGGCAAAAA
This sequence comes from Scomber colias, assembly GCA_021039105.1. NCBI lineage: Eukaryota > Metazoa > Chordata > Actinopteri > Scombriformes > Scombridae > Scomber > Scomber colias. The sequence goes on along the minus strand of JAJDFG010000217.1, from coordinate 266,478 downwards.
CCCGGACATGGGAGGAGTTCGGTGAGGCCATGGAAAAAGACTTCCGGACGGCTTCGAAGAGATTCTGGACCACCATCCGGCATCTCAGGAGGGGGAAGCAGTGCACCGTAAACACTGTGTACGGTGGGGACGGTGTGCTGCTGACCTCGACTCGGGACGTTGTGGATCGGTGGAGGGAATACTTCGAAGACCTCCTCAATCCCACCAACACGCCTTCCGGTAAGGAAGCAGGGCCGGGGGACTCGGATGTGGGCTCTCCTATCTCTGGGGCTGAGGTTGCCGAGGTGGTTAAAAAGCTCCTCGGTGGCAGGGCCCCGGGGGTGGATGAGATCCGGCCCGAGTTCCTCAAGGCCCTGGATGTTGTGGGGCTGTCATGGTTGACACGACTCTGCAGCATCGCGTGGACATCGGGGGCAGTGCCTCTGGATTGGCAGACTGGGGTGGTGGTCCCCCTTTTTAAGAAGGGGGACCGGAGGGTGTGTTCCAATTACAGGGGAATCACACTCCTCAGCCTCCCTGGTAAGGTCTATTCGGGGGTGCTGGAGAGGAGGGTCCGTCGGGTAGTTGAATCTCGGATTCAGGAGGAGCAGTGCGGTTTTCGTCCGGGCCGTGGAACAGTGGACCAGCTCTACACCCTCTGCAGGATCCTTGAGGGTGCATGGGAGTTTGCCCAACCAGTCCACATGTGTTTTGTGGACTTGGAGAAGGCATTCGACCGTGTCCCTCAGGGGATTCTGTGGGGGGTTCTCCGGGAATACGGGGTATCGGACCCCCTGATAAGGGCCGTCCATTCCCTGTATGACCGGTGTCAGAGCCTGGTCCGCATTTCCGGCAATAAGTCGGACTTGTTTCCAGTGAGGGTTGGACTCCGCCAGGGCTGCCCTTTGTCACCGATCCTGTTCATAATTTTTATGGACAGGATTTCTAGGCGCAGCCAGGGTGTAGAGGGGGTCCGGTTTGGTGACCTCAGGATTGGGTCACTGCTTTTTGCAGATGATGTGGTCCTGTTGGCTTCATCAGACCGTGACCTCCAACTCTCACTGGATCGGTTCGCAGCCGAATGTGAAGCGGCCGGGATGAGAATCAGCACCTCCAAATCCGAGGCCATGGTCCTCAACCGGAAAAGGGTGGAGTGCACTCTTCGGGTCGGGGATGAGATTCTGCCTCAAGTGGAGGAGTTCAAGTACCTCGGGGTCTTGTTCACGAGTGAGGGAAGGATGGAACGGGAGATCGACAGGCGGATCGGTGCGGCGTCTGCAGTAATGCGGACTCTGCACAGATCCGTCGTGGTGAAGAGAGAGCTGAGCCGAAAGGCGAAGCTCTCGATTTACCAGTCGATCTTCGTTCCTACCCTCACCTATGGTCATGAGCTTTGGGTCGTGACCGAAAGAACGAGATCGCGGGTACAAGCGGCCGAAATGAGCTTCCTCCGTAGGGTGGCTGGGCTCTCCCTTAGAGATAGGGTGAGAAGCTCAGTTATCCGGAGGGAGCTCGGAGTAGACCCGCTGCTCCTCCACGTCGAGAGGAGCCAGATGAACTGGTTCGGGCATCTAATCAGGATGCCTCCCGGACGCCTCCCTGGTGAGGTGTTCAGGGCCCGTCCCACCGGTAGGAGACCCAGGACACGCTGGAGAGACTATGTCTCTCGGCTGGCCTGGGAACGCCTCGGGGTCCCCCTGGAAGAGCTGGACGAAGTGGCTGGGGAGAGGGAAGTCTGGGCTTCCCTGCTTAGGCTGCTGCCCCCGCGACCCGACCCCGGATAAGCGGCAAGAAGATGGATGGATGGATGGAGATCAGGGAATGAAGACGGCTTGTCTAGTAGGTAATTTCGTCCACTTTGCTTTATCAGCCTCTTGATGAAAGAAAAGCTCCAGCATCTTCAGGTGACGTGAAGGTGTGTCTGGTGTTGTCCGCGACAACTTTCAGCATGGCCGGGTATACCATAGTGTACCGCAGCCCCTTTTCCTGTAGCTTCTTTTTCACTCCATCAAACTTCTTGCGCTTCTGGATAACGTCCTGAGACAAATCCTGGAAAAAGGAGACCGGTCTGTCTTTCCATGTCACTCGTCCTTTCTCCCTCGCCGCACGCAGAACGGCCTCCCTGGCTGTGAATCTCAGGAAACGCACCAGGATGTGCCGGTCTCTGCCTCCTCGTTGGCCGGTTCTGTGGGAGCGCTCAATTTCAAAGTCCTGTGTCAGCCCGACATCCAGTGTTTCAGAGATGAGTTTCTGTACAAACCCCTGCATATCACGTCCTTCGTCGCCTTCCTTTATGCCCACAATGCGAACACTATTACGCCGCCCGGCATCCTCCAGATAGATAACTCGCTCCTGCAGCTGTGTTACGGTTCTCATCGCTGTGCTCACCGCCGTTTCTCTGACCTCATCTTTATCCTCCAACGTCGAGATCCGTGTTTCAGCTTCAGTCACCCGGTGTCCAAGCGTCTCCACTGTAGATTGGACTGCATCCATGCCTGCTTTCAGTCCGCTCATGTCCGACGCAATACTTTGGAGCAAAGTTTTAATGCTACTTAGCTCAGCTGCGGTGTCTACCTGTGGAGGCGCCATGTTGTCGTCTTCGTCTTCTGCGGCAGGTCGACTGATTTGGCTTCTCAGACCGTACTGTGTGATGGATTTTTGGACTCCCTGCATACTTCTCCCCTTCTTGTTCTAATATTCACTTATTTTATCTATCCTAAATATCTTCAAAGCCGTTATAGGAGGGTGAACTGGGGTAAGGCCCCACGGAGTGTCGCACTACGCGGCCATCTTGGGTGCTCGCCTCACCGGAAGTTGAGTGCACAGTTTTTTGTATTGACTTTATTTAAGATGATGTGTGTAATAAAGTGTGTTTTAAGGACAGTTGACAGTGTTTCCAGCGTTAAAGCAGCAGTCAGGTTTCCCTCTCTGTAATCATTCCTCCTGTTCATACTGACTATTAACACATCTGCTTCTAATGTGCTTCCAGTGTTCAGTGATGGAGGACTGTATCACAGTGTTTCACTCATTTAAAGTCTCTGATCAGCTTCTATTGAGCTTCAGCAGTGTGAGTTACTATAGTTACTATGGTAACCATAGTTTCTCTGTGGTGGAAGTATAGTAACAAAAAGACTTTGATACTAAAAACACTGTAACGCTGAAACATAGAAGATGAAGATTTGACTCATTCAGACTCTGAAGCTTCATATTAGCTTCAGATCTTTTAAATCCATGTTTCCACAGGAGGAGGACTGTGGGTTTAGTCCTCCATCACTTCCTGTTAACATGATGAAGGATCTAATGCTCAGTATGAACAGGAGGAATCATTACACACACACACACACACACACACACACATACACACACACACACACACACACACACAGGAGGAATCATTACACACAGATAAACACAACTTCATGCTCATTTGTTCTCCTGACTGTTGGGTTTTTGTGAACCCCTTTAAAGAAACTACAATATAAACTTCTTCCCAGATTCTCCAGATTATTTCCCAGTGAGTGATGCATACTCTAACAACAGAATAGTTCAAACAGTAAGTCAGTAGAAATTTTTTTGTAAATTCCTGACAGACGTATATATGATTGTACACAATAAGTAGTTATCATAGACTGTATATAAGAAATGGATGTAACATCTGTGACGTCTCCCATTGGTTTGTGGACTGCTGACCGCCATTTTGAAAATTTCAGGTGCATGCTGGGAAAAATAAAAACACGGATCAACCTGTCAATCAGGACGTAGCCACGCCCTAATGCATACCCTGCTTTATCATCACATATAAAATCAGGGAGGCCAAAATGTCCCAAATGAACATCATACTGCATTGAAGAAGGCTTTAAACTAGCGATTGAGACCATAAACACATTTTGAAAACGTTTACTGAGGTTAGAAATCAAGTGAGAAGTTGGTGAATTCTCCATTGACTTGTATAGAGACGGTCGCCCCCTGGTGGCCTTTTGATAGAATGCAGCTCTAAGTTACTTCTCCATTGACTTGTATAGAGACAGTCGCCCCCTGGTGGCCTTTTGATAGAATGCAGCTCTAAGTTACTTCTCCATTGACTTCTTTTCAGAGGTCAGGAACTCCCCGCCTGGTAATTATGTATGTTTCAGCTGTGTGATTTTACATGTCATGATAATGAAGGTGGATTTTAATGGGGGGGCCTAATCCTGGTCCTAATCCAGCCTGTTATGAGCTTGATGTAGTTACAGTAAGACTGTAACTTCTGCTGAGCAGCAACAGCACCATCTGCTGTCATAAGTGGTAATGACAGGCTGCTGGCTACTTTAACATGAGCTAACATTGCTGTTCCGTCCAGTGGTTAGACAAAAACATCAAATGGCTGTTTTCCACTACACAGTTCTAGCACGACTCTGCTCGACTCGGTTCTTTCTGCGTCTTCCAAGCGAGCCGAGCCGATACTAAATGTGACGTCATCAGACTGCCGGCCTCTGATTGGTCAGAGAGTCGCTGGAAGAGTCATGAGCTGTCCCACACAAGAATCAAAGTCGCCATTTTTAAACACCAACAACAGCGTTACAGAGATTGGTTTCTCTTCTCTTGCTTTGTGTGAGACAGAAAGACACATACAGCAGCAAGAAGGAAGGAAGGAAGGAAGGGAGGGAGGGAGGAAGGAAGGAAGGACGTGTGTGTGACAGGAAGACACATACAGCAGCAGGAAGGAAGGAAGGAAGGAAGGAAGTGAGGGAGGAAGGAAGGAAGGAAGGAAGGAAGGAAGGACGTGTGTGTGACAGAAAGACACATACAGCAGCAGGAAGGAAGGAAGCAAGGAAGGAAGGGAGGGAGGGAGGGAGGAAGGAAGGAAGGACGGACGTGTGTGTGACAGAAAGACACATACAGCAGCAGGAAGGAAGGAAGGAAGGAAGGGAGGGAGGGAGGAAGGAAGGAAAGAAGTGTGTGACAGAAAGCCTCATACAGCAGCAAGTTCACCATCGCCTCCATGTTCTCCATTGTTTATGTGTTTGTGTCGCATAGAAAACAAAGTCACGGCAGTTTAACACAGCGTTGCTATGGTAACGTGTCGAGTCGAGTGCTAGAACTGTATAAAACAGATTCAATCAGATATGAGTCATTTATACACAAAGACAGAAAATAGATGTTAAACATGAAGCTGAAGCTCCACACAGGATAAAAACACTGACACTTCATTTATTAGAATTAGGTCTTTGTTTATTATCAGCATGGTCCCACCAGCCTCCCTTCAGACCAGTAGAAAACTTCTCAAAGCAACGTTACACAACGCTTTACACAAAACTAACAAACATACAGCAAGAAAATAAAGCAGAAAACACAGAAGATTCAAATGTCAGATGTACAGCATATCAAAGTAAATAAGTGGTAGATCAGTGGATAAAATGAGTTAGAAGAAGTGATTTAAAGGAAGATAAAGACTTATCAAACAGGTTGATCCAGAGCCCTGACAGCAAAGACCAGGCTCCATATTTATCTGTGCTGATAATCAGCACTAATTCATTTCCCTCCACTCGGTGTGAAGTTAGAGAAAAACTAATGGAGGCTTTATTTATTGAATGATTGATGTGTTTAAACTGCTGATGGCACAGATAGATTTCAAAGAGCTGTAAGGACACATAAGTCAACAGGAGGTTCAGCTGGAGATGAGTTGGACAGTGGAGAAGATACATTTCATGTTTTTAATCAAGTTGTGTCCGTTTGCATCATTATCGCTGTGTGCACTGATGTACAATACATGCAAGATGCTGCACTAATGTAGAAAACTAGATGGAAAGGATGTGATTGGATAGGGCTGGATCACATGATCTCACCTACAAGTTTAAATTATATAGTTCTTGTTAAAGACAGCTGATTGGCTGAGCAGTGTTTACTTACAGACTGATGCAAATGATGAGTTAAATATGGTTATGAGATATAAATGATTCATCTTGACATCATCATTATGCAAATAAAAGCTGGATACCTTTAATATTTACACACTGAGACTCTCTGAAATGTAATGTGGAGCCTTTAAAAGTGATCAGTCAAATGTTTCAAATCAATGGTAACAAACAGGTAAGCAGTGAAGTGATGATAGAAATGGAGTTAACTCTCAGTGTGATTCTGAGACGCTTGATAAATATGAGCCCAGGCTCACAGTCTGACTTATAACACCTGTTTTTATCTTGATCTGCATCAAACTGCTCATGTACAACTCATCTGTAAAGTGCTGACTTCAGCTAAATCCAGAGATAACTGTTCAGTTTGGAGTCAGTTAAGAGACTTAAGTGAAGACCACAAAATCCAGATCCAGACTCCAGATGGATCATCAGGATCCAGCTGATCCTCTCTCAACACTCCTGGATGTTCACTCTCACTATAACAGAGAACAATCCTCCCTTTTCCATCTGATGAGAGAAGAAGAAAGAACAGAGGAGATAAATGAGTGTTTAGTGAGACTCACTTGATCAGCTGTCAGTCAGTGATGCAGCACATCCAGTATAAAGAGCAGCAGGGACTTCAGTCCTGTTCAGACCAGAAGTGGAACAGCTGTGCAGCGTAGCTTGCTTCCTTTCAGCTCTCATGTTAACGTGTTGGAGTGAACACACTGAGCTCCAAGCTCACACACCTGCACACACTTTTACTATCAAGTGTGTTTCCTCTGCAGATTTCACTCAAGTACACAGAGGAAATAAAGTGTTGAGAGTCATGAACACATCATTACTGCAGAAACAGAGACATTCACTCATCAGTTTACTGATGGATTTACTGCTGATACATGTCAACTCTTATCAAAGTTTAAAGCTACAGAGTCTCTGTGGGATTTGAAGATGTTTCCTGCTGTTAAATCATCACATGACAATCAGTCAGAGCTCTCAGCTAAACAGCTGCTGTGATTCCTGGACTTCAGCAGAGGTTCTGGTCTGTATAAAGACCACATGGTTACTAAACGTAATGATGCTTGTGTGAAATCAGAGCCAGTGATTTGCAGGCTGCAGTCAGACTGATCTTAGAGCTCTGACAAAGATGAACTGATCAATAGTTTAGTGTTGAAATGAGAGAACAAACACTTTGAGATCAGATTTGATGATGAGGATCACTGTCTCTATACATCTTGTAAGGCTGTCAGCTGTAATCCAGCTTTATTTCCTGCAGACATCAACACAACAACAACAGTCGTCTTCACATCAACTCAAACACATGATCACAACAAGCTTCTGGCTCATCTGATTGGCTGACTGTTCTCTCTCTCTCTGTCTTTCTGTCCAATCCTGAAGCCTGTCACCATTCTCATCTCACAGCTTCACTGAGGAAAGCAGCACTGAGAAGGTTGTAGCTTCACCAGGAAATACTGGATCTTTGCTTTGATACTGACTGTGTTTAATACTAAACTGCTGAAACCAGCACAGACTGACTCCAACTCTCTACTGACCTCAGAGTCTCCAGTTTGCAGTCTGGACTCTGCTGAAGATCAATCAGCTGCTTCACGTCTGAATCCTGCAGGAAGTTTATTCTCAGATCCAGCTCTCTGAGATGGGAGGGGTTGTCCTTCAGAGCTGAGGCCAGATAATCACAGCTGATCTTTGACAAACTGCAGTTAATCAATCTGCATAAAGAATAAAAGATGTGAGTTTAGAAGACAAAGTTCCTGTTTGAAATCATTCAGTGTTTCATAATGTGTTGAGATGTGAAGAAGGTTTAGAAGCTGCTGAACAGCCTTCAGAGGATCTGAGAGGAGCTGAAAATAGAAAGATTTTTAAACATCAACTAAAAATCATCTGTTTAGTCTGGCTTTATGTCCTGTTTATCATTTTATGCTTTTATTATTTATATTGATTTTATTTATTATCATTCATTTCATTCTATTTTATTTTGTCATCATTTTCCTAGTTTACTAATTTATTTTGTGTCGTAGTTCACAGTTTTATTTGTTATTTTTATTTTGATTATTTATTTCTGGTTCATTTTTTGTACAGATGTTGTAACAGATGTAGTGTTTGTGGTTTGTGATGGAGGGAGAGCCCTTATGTGTGTGTCTATGGTGACTGTTTTATATATTATTATTATCATGTATTAATTAATTAATTCATTGTTTAAACATTTGGTAAATTAATTGTTTGTCAACTTTGTTTTAATAGAGAAAAGAGATGGAGAGGAGAGGAGAAGAGGAAAGGAGAGGTTGAAAGGAGAGGAGAGGAGGAGAGAGGAGGAGAGATGGAGAGGAGAGGAGAGGAGAAGAGAAAAGGAGGGATGGAGAGGAGAGGAAAGGAGAGATGGAGAGGAGAGGAGGAGAGGAGAGGAGAGATGGAGAGGAGAGGAGGAGAGGAGAGATGGAGAGGAGAAGAGAAAAGGAGAGATGGAGAGGAGAGGGAATGAGAGGAGATGAGAAGAGGAAAGGAGAGATGAAAGGAGAGGAGGAGAGAAGAGGAGAGGTGGAGGAGAGGAGAGGTGGAGAGGAGAGGAGAGGAAGAGGAGGAGGAGGAGAGGAGAGGAAGAGGAGGAGAGGAGAGGAGGAGAGGAGAGGAGGAGGAGAGGAGAGGAGAGGGGAGGAGAGATGATGATCAGACATTATTGATTAAAACACATTAAAGAATATAATAAAGAAATATTTCTCCTTCATCAAGTAAACTTGAGTTTCAAACAGATATTAGTTGAGAGGATCTTCTGTATACAGATGTGACTCTTTACCAACAATTATAAACATTCATTTAACAACTAACAGTAAACATTTTCTACACTTTATTTAACAATCATCTTTTATAACTACACACTAAACTTTGTACAGTAACAATGAAAATATGGAAATAAAATGAAGTTCATGATGTAAGTTATGTATGAACATAAATTAGTTTCAGCTGTTAAACATTAAGATCAACAATAGTAACAGACAGTCAGTGAACTGACCTCAGAGTCTCCAGTCTACAGTTTGGACTCTTCAGTCCAGCAGACAGACGCTTCACTCCTGAATCCTTCAGGTAGTTGTGACTCAGGTTCAGGTCTGTGAGATGGGAGGGGTTGCACTTCAGAGCTGAGGCCACAACTTCACAGTGAGTCTCTGAGAGTCCACAGTTAGTAAGTCTGTGATGACAGATAATATATAATACATACTTTAATATTAAATATAGATTTGAGGCATTTTGATGACTAAACAAACTGAGATGTGACGACTAGCTCAGTTCTCTCTGTTGGCAGAGCTGGTTGGACATTAATCACAAGGTTGATGGTTTGAAACTTGAGCTCCTTCTGTCCACATGTCCAAGTGTCTTTGAGCAACACACTGAATACTAAACTGTACGTGGATGTAAAAAAAATGTAAGTCACTTTGGACAAAAGCTGCTAAATGAAAGTAATGTAAACGTGTCATGTTGTGATTTTCCCTTCAAATCAAAGCTGAGTTATTCAGTAAGTCTCCTCACTCTCTCTGCTGCTGTACTGCACACTTTTTAATGGGACTCTCTGTTTTGGTTTCATCTTGCAGACAAAGGGAAAGAAAATGAAGTTGCATTTAGGCTTCTATAAAGTCCACAGTGATTGCTTCTTATTGGTCTTAAATGTCTCCTTGCTTTGCTCACTTGAGTCGTATCCTTGTGTCCTTAGTCCCTCCCTCCTAAGATACAAGGGAGAGCTGCAGGAAAAGATGTGAGAGAAGAAGAATCCAGGAAACATGTTTTTGGACGTCTTTTCCTTTCAGGCATCATGTGAAGTGACGTCAGCTGTCAGTCTGCAGCTGTTAACAGCTCTTTAGTGTCTTTTGATGTGCTGGACTTTATATGTGATGTAGTGTTAAACATGAATAAGGGTGTACAGTTAGCACTGCCAGCACAGTGATGTAGTGATGTCCTCCAACATGACAAAAGAGAAGGTGAAATATCTCTGCATGTTTCTCCTCAAATCAACTGTTTGACAAACATCTGCAGGTTACATTGGGAACAGATCCATCACACCAGTTTGGAACTGCTCACACACTGAATGCACATTTCTACTTTTTAAAACCTTTTCATTATTTACATCTGCATTCATTGATATTGTGTTTGTAATTCATGATTTAATAATCCATGTTATGATGAGAATGTGTCATAATGTGAAGGAATAATTGAGGCCAGTAGCTTCTATGTTTGAAGGAAAGAGGAAATGTGTAAATCTATCTTCCATCAAATGTGACTTTGTGCCTTGTCACAGTCTGGCTCTATGTATGTTCCTCTCAGCTCTGAGTGAGTCTGGCTCTACTAAGTTCAGCTCTCACTCACCACAACTTTCTTCCTCTCTGCTTTATGTGACTATCTAGTCATGTACAGTGCTGCTTATGGAGCGGCTTGTTTAGTGTTGGCTTAGTTACTCTTCATGTAGAATTCACTCTCTTAGCTTGTATTTATCCTCCATCATTTATGTGTTACACTTGTGTTATCCAGTCCTTTTGCTCATTTTCCTCCTTCAGTGTTTATGAGCATCTTGTGTCACCACAGTAGTGATGTCTGTATGTTGTTAGTGTTCAACATTAGATGGACATTAAGCAGCTCTGCACTACACCACTCCCATCTGCCCTGCTATCACTGCAATCAGCTCATTCCCCTCAGCTGAGCTTCCCGCCCATCTACACACAAACTATCAAGAGACACTTTCACCTTCCTGGCTGCTGTTATATAGGAGCATGTGTTTATTTTAAGGGATTGTTGGAAGGAAAATGTCATCTGAGACACTACTGCATTTTATTTTGTAGGAACATCCTCTGTCTCATTGTGTTTTTAGTGTTTTCTGTGTTTCCTTCCTGTGTTCATGTCCTCCTCCCCAACCTGCTTCTCCCGCCTCACTTTCCCTCCACACCTGCCCTGCATCAGCCTCGTTAGCCCCGCCCCCTCCTCCCTGTGTCTTCCCCAGCCAATCAGCTCCTTTCCTGTTCTCCTGCTCCACATGCACCTCCTCCCCTCCTCAGGTTACGTTGGATTTTAGTCCTGACTTTTCAATTCTCTTCAATCAGCTGTCAGTCGGCTTTAATCTTTTATATTATATTATATTATATTATATTATATTATATTAATCTGTCAATCATTACAAATAAACAGAATAAGTGTGTTTACTAATGTGAGCTATAAACACACCAACAATAAAATGAAGCTTTTCTTGCTCTCATAGCATTTGTAACATGAAGAACATTTGAAGTGAAGCTCTATAAGTCAGAGTGTTGGTGTGCACATCCACAAACCCTCAGTGGGATCGGTGCTGGATACTAAATCTATTCAACTGTGATACAAGGAGAACTCACACACTGGAATCACAGCTCCATTTCATTTAACTGGAACATTTCCAGCGACTACAGGTCTTCCTCAGGCAGATACCCACAGGAGGGAAATGAAGGATATATACTGTATATCTAAATGTCCAGTGACATCATCATCTAATCACATTCATATGTGTCCAGATATCCTCATCACCAGGAAAATAACAACATGAATGTGAATAGAAATGTGTGTTTGACTTGTGATGAGGATATCTTGACACGTGTGAATGTGCTTGCAGGTTCTCCTTGTAGTGAAACACTACTCATGTAGAACTTTGGCAACAAGCAGGTGTAACACATGTTTAACACTTTTATAGTGTGCATGTGTGAATCTTTACTGTAATACTGATGCTTCAGATGAGAAAGCAGCTTTATAATGTTAATAATCACATCTGGACTTACCGAGCCTTTCTGCAGTTCCTCACAGCTGGGATCAGTCTCCATTTTCCCACCCAAGATGTTTTGTACTTATCCAGGTCCAACTCATCCAGAACCTCCTCTGACATCTGCAGCATGTAGGCCAGAGCTGAGCAGTGGATCTCAGAGAGTCTCTCTGATCTGTTCTCTGACTTCAGGAACTCTTGGATCTCTTGATGTACTGAGCGGTCGTACATCTCCATCAGACAGTGGAAGATGTTGATGCTTCTGTCAGGAGAGATATCATCACTGTTCATCTCCTTCAGGTTGTCGATGACTCTCTGGATGGTTTCTGGACTGTTGTCTGTCTGACCCAGCAGGCCTCCTAAGAGACTCTGGTTGGACTCCAGAGAGAGGCCATGAAGGAAGCGGACAAACAGGTCCAGGTGGCCATTTTCACTGTAGAGAGATTTCTGCATGGCTCTCTTCAGGAAGTAATCCAGAGATGAGTAACTGTAGTATCCTCTCAGGAAGTGATGTAGAGATGCGTAACTGTAGTCTTCTCCCAGGAAGTCCTTAAGTACCTCTGTGTTCCTGCTGGTGTAACAGTGGTACATGTAGACTGCAGCCAGAAACTCCTGAACGCTGAGATGAACAAAGCTGTAGACTGCTTTCTGGAAGATCACACTCTCTCTTTTGAAGATCTCTGTACAAACTCCTGATGACACCGCGGCCTCTGTGACATCAAGACCACACTGCTCCAGGTCTTCTTGGTAGAACATGATGTTTCCTTTCTCCAGTTGTTCAAACGCCAGCCTCCCCAGCTTCAGAAGAAGGTTCCTGTCAGCCTCCGTCAGCTCCTGTGGACTCGTCTCATGTCCCTCATCATACTTGTTTTTCTTCCTCTTTGTCTGAACCAGCAGGAAGTGTGAGTACATGTCAGTCAGGGTCTTGGGCAGCTCTCCTCTTTGGTATGGAGTCAACATGTGGTCCAGAACTCTGGCAGCGATCCAGCAGAAGACTGGGATGTGACACATGATGTGGAGGCTCCTGGATGTCTTGATGTGTGAGATGACTGTGCTGGACTGCTCTTCATCACTGAATCTCCTCCTGAAGTACTCCTCCTTCTGGGGGTCAGTGAAGCCTCGTACTTCTGTTACCCTGTCCACACATGAAGGAGGGATCTGATTGGCTGCTGCAGGTCTGGAAGTTATCCAGACGAGAGCCGAGGGAAGCAGCTTCCCTTTGATGAGGTTTGTCAGCAGCACGCTGACTGATGACTTCTGTGTGACATCAGACACGACCTCACTGTTGTTGAAATCCAGTGAAAGTCTGCTTTCATCCAGGCCATCAAAGATGAACAGAACTTTACAGCCAGCGAGCTTCTCTGCTGTGAGCTTCTGTAATGTTGGATAGAAAACATGGATCAGCATGAGCAGACTGTACTGCTCATCTTTGATCAAGTTCAGCGCCCTGAACGAGAACAGAATCAGCAGACTGATATCTTGGTTGTTGGAGCGCTGTGCCCAGTCCAGAGTGAACTTCAGCACTGAGAAGGTTTTTCCAACGCCAGCGACGCCGTTCATCAGAACCACTCTGACTCCGTGTAAGACTTCACAGATGTCCTGATCCTTGGTTGGAGTGTCATGGAGGGTCTTCATCTTGGTAGCTGTCTCAAGCTGCCTCACCTCATGTTGGGTATTAACCTCTTCAGTTTCCTGTTGGTCTGGTAAGACTTTAAAGATGTCCTGACACTTGATTGGAGCATCATGGAGGGTCTTCATCTTGGAAGCTGTTTCAAGCTGCCTCACCTCATGTTGGGTATTAACCTCTTCACTCTGTCCCTGTGTGATGTGGACCTCAGTGAAGATGCTGATGAGGAAGGTTTTAGTTCCTGCTTCATCAGTTCCTTGAGTCACACATTCACATGTGCTGCTCAGACTGATCTGATGTTCATCTAAAACCTCCTGCAGACCACTTTCTGCTGAAAGAGAAGAAAAAAGGTAGAATGAAACAGAAATCAGTGTGAGTGTTAATGTTCAGTAGGATAGAGGAGGTAGATTCCTGTCCTGTTTTCAGAGATGATGACATCAGCAGACAGATCTTCAGTCTTACTTTGTACAGTGCTGGTCTGACTGTCTGTCTGCAGTCCAGGTCTGGATCTGGATCTTTTTCCACACTGGGGACAGGAGGAGTCTCCTGATGAAGCAGACTGGTCCCAGTAGGAGATGATGCACTGTCTGCAGAACCAGTATCCACAGCTGGTAGAGGCTGGATCCTTCAGGACGTCCTGACACAAAGAACAGCAGGACAACTGCTCCTCCACAGAAACAGCCCTCCTCTTCCTCTCTCTGTGGACATGAACACATTCTTTATGTCACATGACATTAGTGGAGGCCAACCGACAGCTCACAAGCTGCATGCAGCTCTTTCCCTTCATAAACAGTCCAGACTGTCAGTATTTACACACTTACACACTTTCTGTTCTTCAGCCTCTGAGATTCAACACATTCAGTTTGAAATAAAATAATAAATACTACAATCACAAGAGTTTAAAATGAATTAGACAGAGACAACAATGTGCCCGCAAAGGCAGAGAAGAAGAAGAAGACTGCAAGCTAGTAAACATGGATGTAAACAATGCAGGATTTAAAATAGATGTTTGATGAGGAGGGAAGTGGATTCAACACATTAGGTAGCTGTAATTAAAGCACTTCTTAAAAAGCCTACTGTCTCAGCCCCAGCTGTGACTTCCTGAGTTTCCTTGTTTGTCCTGTCTCCTCCCCTTGTGCTCCTCCCTTGTCTTTGTTTCCCTTTGCAGAGGTGGGGCCCAGTGCTGGAGGTTTGGCACACCTGGTTCTAATCACTCATCAACTGCAGTATAAAGACCCGGTTCATCCTTCCACCCTCTGCCAGATGGTTCCACTACTCATGTGGTAACACTCGGCCGAATCCTCGAGTGTGTTCTTGTGACTTTTTGCTTGGTGAAGATTATTCTTATTGTAACCGCTCTCTCTCCTGTTCCCTCTACAGTTTTGCCTACCCCCACCCGCTGGTGCCCTGTCTCTGCCCCCTTGGATCCTGTTCCCTGTGCACTGCCTTCCCACCTTGGACCTTACCTCACCAACCTTCCCTACAACCCTTACCCCAGACCCAGCCACTGCTCCCTCACTACCCCACTCATCTTGTCATTAAACCCTGCTTTTTTGAGTTACCTCCTGTGTTCGCTCGTCTCTGTGGTCCTATAACTACTGGTTGTGACACCTACTCTTGATTCAGAGGTTCTACCTGTTAGGGAATTTTCCATCATTAATATGCACTGGGTCAAACTAGGCGGTGCGGTCATTGCAAGGCCTCACCAAATGATAGGGTTTAGACACTGTCTCTGTGTGTCTGCTCCTTTTGGGGAAAACAGGAGCCATTTCTGATAGGGTTGCTATAGCAGCTGAGGTCAGATATGTGTTTGACTGTTTTCTCTGAATGGAGTCGAGGCAGCCGGAGTCAGAAGTTTGATATAGTGTTGGATGTAGGACAAAGGTCCTGAGTGTTGTCTAAGCAATGTTTTGTCTATAGACCAGTACACTAAATTCTGTATATTGTAGATGTGTTGGATCTGTCCATATTTGGGCATGGCTCAAACCATGGACGTTATCTGTGTGGTTTAAAGTCTATCCCGGAGGAGAGAAGCCTCAGAATTGAAGGAAGCATCAGTAGCATGTAATGTGTACTGATCATTCGCTCGTTTCTCCTTGGCCAAGCAAATAAACCTTTTCAATACAAGACATCCTGGACTCCTGTCTACTCTCTGCATTGATATATGGGCTGCATAATTAAAATCACTATCACTACCCAACTATAGACCGATTATCTATCAACTTCAGACAATGGACTTCTCTCTGTCCTTGTTCTGTTAGATCTTAGTGCTGCCTTCAACACTATTGATCATCAAATCCTGTTACAGAGACTTGAACATTTAATTGGCATCAAAGGAACACCATTAAACTGTTTTAAATCATATTTATCTGATTTCAGTCTGTTCAGTTTACAGTAGAAACAGTCTCTTACTTTGTGTCTGAGGGTCCAGGTTCATTACTGAAGAGTGGAGGATATTCTTTAGACCGGTCACTCTTCATAGACAGACAGCTGGATATTACAGACTCTGCTCCGTCCTCCTCTTCCTCCTCTTTCTTCATCTTCTGGAGTCTGAGAGGTAAACCAGTAACACTGGAGACACACACACATACACAGTATAATAAACCCAGTTATATATAACATGTTATTTTACATGCATTTCTGTCTCAGATGAAAGAAAAATGATGTAAATATTGAAACTATATCAGCTATAAAACTGTAATCAACATTTAACAATCAGCCCCATAACACGTGGCCTCGCTGTGAGGACGCAGAAACCAGGAAAACAACAACAGGAAACTACTTCTGAACACCTCAAACTCTCTGATCTCATCTTTTTCTGACTCACTTTAATCAACTAAATGATTCACCTGAAAACTAATCATCAGATTGATCAATAATGACAGTAATCATTATTTACAGTCCTGATATTAACACTCACCTGCCTCACACTGTTTCCCTCCTTCTGCGTACTGACTGTAAAATGGTGACTGACTGAAAACTTTCACTTCCTGTCTGTTTGTTCCTTCTTCTTTAGTGGAAGTCACGTGACTCTGTGTGTGTGTGTGTGTGTGTGTGTGTGTGTGTGTGTGTGTATAAATATATCATACATATATATTACTCTGTTATCTCTATCATTTGCACATTTATTTCCAATATAGACAACAAACGCTCATTTTTTGACAATATTTTGGACTGACTTTCAATTTGATCTCAAACCATATTTTGAAAAGGACGTGAT
>JAJDFG010000217.1:242500-245000 GCA_021039105.1 Scomber colias | reverse complement strand
ATTAGATCTTCATGTTCTTACTATGGAAGTTAAATAGTGAACTTTTCCTTTTTTAATAGATTAAAAGTTTATTTTGATATTTTCTCTTTTACATTCCAGCTGAAACTAAACATGTAATAAATGCTTTTATTGTGGAGTTTATTGGACTGTTTGGTTTATTTTCAACATCATAAAGCTCTCAGAGAACATTTAATAGATAATTATTAAATACAAGCTGACACACAGCCTCCATTAAAATCATGTTGTTATTGTTATGAAGAAATATACTGACTCTAAAGAAAGATCATAGTGTCTCACTGGTTATTATTTATTATATATCTATATATATATATATATATATATATATGTGTGTGTGTGTGTGTGTGTGTGTGTGTGTGTGTGTTTCTCCACCAGACAGTCAGAGACATGTTTCTGCGGATGAAGCTGCTGTAAACATGAAGGATGATTAAAGTAAGCAGTAAATCACTGGGTTTCATCTTGGTGGAAATGTTAAAAACATGTTCTTCATCAGCTGGTTGTAATCTGATCTGTATTATAAGCACATAACTATATGACAGTAATAATTAATTAATAATAAATATAATAATATTTATTTATAGAGCACTTTTCAAAACAAAACTTTTCAAATGTTTTACAAAGCAGCAACACAGGATAAAACTACACCATAGAACAGACATAAAACAGGAAATAGAATAGAATAAATATAATATAATATAATACAATCCAGTATAATATAATATTTAGTTTAACTGAAGTGAAACTGTCCTTAAATAAAATTGTTTGATCTTTATTTCCCTCCTGTTTTTCTGTATTGGACGTTACGGGACGGTTCGGGCAAACTCGTGTTCTCTCGGCAGTTTCCGGCCGCCGTGTCTCGTTCCGGGTTTGCTCGTGTTCTCTCGGTAGTTTCCGGCCGCTGTGTCTCGTTCCGGGTGGGCTCGTGTTCTCTCGGTAGTTTCCGGCCGCTGTGTCTCGTTCCGGGTGCGTTCGTGTTCTCTCGGCTGTTTCCGGCCGCTTTCTCGCGTTCCGGGTGGGCTCGTGTTCTCTCGGCTGTTTCCGGCCGCTGTGTCTCGTTCCGGGTCTGCTCGTGTTCTCTCGGCTGTTTCCGGTGCATCTCTTTCAGGTTGGAAAACAAACCACCGGTTCGTGTTCTCGGCCTTCTTTCCCTGCGGCTTCGGTCTTCTTATTGTTTTACGGTTTCTTCCGTTCCGGAGAGACTTTTGTTCCTTTACCGGTTCACCGTGAACATCCTCCGCGCTGCCGGTGGCTCCCCGGCTCTCCGCTACTGCTCGGATATATTCGGCTCTTGTCGTTCGGCGGAAGAATGGACGAAGCGGACTCGGCCACGAAGGCGCTCGGGCTGCACGAGCCGCCCATCGGGCCTCCGGTGGCGGGAGTCGGGTCGGATACCGAGTCGGAGGCCGAAGTCACAGCGATGGCGGTGATGGCCGAACCGGGAAACATCGACATGGGAGCCGAGTCCCTGCCGAACCCAGACGAGGCCGAGGCGGCTTTTGCAGGCAAGGCGGGAAGGAGGGGCCACTGCCGGGGGGGGCACTGCTGGGGGGGGGGGTGTAACTAACAGTGGTTCTTTCATGGGCTACGTGCACAAATCTTTATTTATAACCAAGTTAATTACTTATTTTTTAATTTAATGGATACCAACCGATACTGAAAGATACAAACTGATGTTAAAAGATTGATTTTATTTATTTTTATTATTATTTTGCACATTTGTAAAATAAAAGTCAGAGGAAAATAGAAAAATAAAAATAAAGGTAGAAACTCATTCTGGGCTTATCTAAAAGCCTCACCTTTAAGAGTTAATATCCAATAACAATGTGAAAAAACACAAATAGACATAAATATAATTTACTTAAATAATATTACGTACAGAAATGCAAAATAAACTAAAGGAAAACAGCAAAGAATTATAAATTAAATACAAAACAAAAGAAAAAATAATAAATTCACAGAACATGCTAACCGATATTAACTGATGCTAACCGATATTAACTGATGCTAACTGATGCTAACTGATATTAACTGATGCTAACTGATACTAACTGATACTAACCGATATTAACTGATGCTAACCGATATTAACTGATACTAACTGATATTAACTGATGCTAACCGATACTAACTAATGCTAACCGATATTAACTGATGCTAACTGGTACTAACTGATATTAACTGATGCTAACCGATACTAACTAATGCTAACCGATATTAACTGATGCTAACTGGTACTAACTGATATTAACTGATGCTAACCGATATTAACTGATGCTAACCGATGCTAACTGATGCTAACCGATGCCATGACCGATAGAACCTGTAACTGTGCTGTTGTTGATCAGAGGTGACGTCGGTAACCGCGGTGACGGTGGGGGACGTTCACGCTGCAGACGACAACGTCTTCACCACCACGGTCGCTACGTCAGGAAGTCTTCCTGAACACGTGCTGGTAGGTCAACATGTTCCTAGTGTTCCCAGT
>JAJDFG010000217.1:235000-240000 GCA_021039105.1 Scomber colias | reverse complement strand
TCCTCCCAGTCTAACTCTGCTCCTCCCAGTCTGCTCCTCCCAGTCTAACTCTGCTCCTCCCAGTCTAACTCTGCTCCTCCCAGTCTAACTCTGCTCCTCCCAGTCTAACTCTGCTCCTCCCAGTCTAACTCTGCTCCTCCCAGTCTGCTCCTCCCAGTCTGCTCCTCCCAGTCTAACTCTGCTCCTCCCAGTCTGCTCCTCCCAGTCTAACTCTGCTCCTCCTGCTCCTCCTCAGGAGGTAAGGGCCGCTGTGTGAAACACAACCAGACGTGGTTAACTCCTACAGAGTTTGAAGGTTTGGCGGGAAGAGCGAGCAGCAAAGACTGGAAGAGAAGCATCCGCTACGCAGGGAGACCGCTCCTCTGCCTCATACAGGTACTACATATAGTACTACAGAGTACTACACATAGTACTACAGAGTACTACACAGAGTACTACAGAGTACTACATACAGGTACTACACATAGTACTACAGAGTACTACACATAGTACTACAGAGTACTACACAGAGTACTACATATAGTACTACATACAGGTACTACAGAGTACTACACAGAGTACTACAGAGTACTACACATAGTACTACAGAGTACTACATAGTACTACACAGAGTACTACAGAGTACTACAGAGTACTACACATAGTACTACACATAGTACTACACATAGTACTACACATAGTACTACACATAGTACTACAGAGTACTACACAGAGTACTACACATAGTACTACACATAGTACTACACATAGTACTACAGAGTACTACACAGAGTACTACACATAGTACTACACAGAGTACTACACATAGTACTACACAGAGTACTACACATAGTACTACACAGAGTACTACACATAGTACTATATAATACTACATATATCTATCAATCAATCTTTATTTATAAAGCCTTCTTCAATGCAGTATGATGTTCATTTGGGACATTTTGGCCTCCCTGATTTTATATGTGATGATAAAGCAGGGTATGCATTAGGGGGCGTGGCTACGTCCTGATTGACAGGTTGATTGACCAATGTCCTCGATCATCCCCCGGCAGTCTAAGCCTATAGCAGCATAAACTAGGAGCTGGAACCGGCCCGAACTAGAAGCTTTATCACAAAGGAACGTTTGAAGCCTCTTTAACGTGTGTGTGTGTGTGTGTGTGTGTGTGTGTGTGTGTGTGTGTGTGTGTGTGTGTGTGTGTTATCAGGAGCGTATCCTGAACCCTCATGCTGCCTCCTGTACCTGTGCAGCCTGCTGTGACGACCTGACTGCGGTAAGTCACATCCTGTAACCCAGTGATCCCAGTGTTCCCAGTGTTCCCAGTGTTCCCAGTGATCCCAGTGTTCCCAGTGTTCCCAGTGTTCCCAGTGCTCCCAGTGCTCCCAGTGTTCAGGTGTCAGTGTTAATAATCATGTTTCTCTGCTTCTGTCTGCAGTGTTCAAAGGAAGGAGACACTCTGGCAGCCGAGAGCATCAACATGGTACAATACCTGTAGTACTAGTACTACTACTACTAATACTACTACTACTACTAGTACTACTAGTACTACTACTACTACTACTACTACTACTACTACTACTACTACTGGTACTACTACTACTACTAATACTACTACTACTACTAGTACTACTAGTACTACTACTACTACTACTACTACTACTACTACTACTACTACTGGTACTACTACTACTACTAATACTACTACTACTACTAGTACTACTAGTACTACTACTACTACTACTACTACTACTGGTACTAGTACTACTACTACTACTACTACTACTACTAGTACTACTAGTACTAGTACTACTACTACTACTACTACTACTACTACTACTATTAATACTACTACTACTACTACTACTACTACTACTACTACTACTGGTACTACTACTACTACTAATACTACTACTACTACTAGTACTACTAGTACTACTACTACTACTACTACTACTACTACTACTACTACTACTACTGGTACTACTACTACTACTAATACTACTACTACTACTAGTACTACTAGTACTACTACTACTACTACTACTACTACTACTACTAGTACTACTACTACTACTACTACTACTACTACTACTACTGGTACTAGTACTACTACTACTAATACTACTACTACTACTAATACTACTACTACTACTAATACTACTACTACTATAATAATAATGTACTCTGTGTTGTTTCAGACGGGTCCGGTTCGGCTCTTCGTGCCGTATAAGAGGAGGAAGAAGGATTTGGAGCCGCCGCTCGTTCCCGCCAAGAAGGAACTTCCTTCCCCCAAAAACATCACGCTGACCCCCGGCACCACATGTACGTCACATGACCTCACATGACCCTCACATGACCCTCACATGACCCTCACATGACCCTCACATGACCTCACATGACCTCACATGACCTCACATGACCTCACACGACCTCACATGACCTCACATGACCCTCACATGTACGTCACATGACCTCACATGACCTCACATGACCTCACATGACCTCACACGACCTCACATGACCTCACATGACCCTAACATGACCTCACATGACCTCACATGACCTCACATGACCCTAACATGACCTCACATGACCTCACATGACCTCACACGACCTCACATGACCTCACATGACCTCACACGACCTCACACGAGCTCACATGACCCTAACATGACCTCACATGACCCTAACATGACCTCACATGACCCTAACATGACCCTAACATGACCTCGCATGACCTCACATGACCTAACATGACCTCACATGACCTCACATGACCTCACATGACCCACTGCTGCTATTCAGACTTTGAAAGTTATTGAAACTCTGTCTGTCCCTCATGTCCCTCATGTCCGTGTCCCTCATGTCCCTCATGTCCCTCATGTCCGTGTCCCTCATGTCCCTTGTGTCCCTCTTGCAGTCACAGTGTCTCCGTCGGGACAGATCACATCGGGGACGCTGACCTTTGACCGCTCAGCAGGCGACGCTGCTGCTGCTGCCGCCATCATCTCAGAGAGCTCAGCGCAGAGCGAGGTGTTCGCCAGCACCGCAGGTACCTCCTACCTCCTACCTCCTCACTCCTACCTCCTCACTCCTACCTCCTACCTCCTACCTCCTCACCGCAGGTACCTCCTACCTCCTACCTCCTCACTCCTACCTCCTCACTCCTCACTCCTCACCGCAGGTACCTCCTACCTCCTACCTCCTCACTCCTCATTCCTCACTCCTCACTCCTCACTCCTCATTCCTCACTCCTCACTCCTCACTCCTCACTCCTCATTCCTCACTCCTCACTCCTCACTCCTCACTCCTCACTCCTCATTCCTCACTCCTCACTCCTCACTCCTCATTCCTCATTCCTCATTCCTCACTCATCACTTTATTCTGAGGATTGATCAGAGTGTGAACAGCACAAATCTTTGGCTCTATGTTGCGTCTGAAAGGACACATAGTCTGCTTTATGTCTTCTGATGGATAGATACCATACCAATCCTATCCATACCCATCCTATCTTATCCATACCCATCCTATCCTATCCTATCCCATACCCATCCATACTCATCCTATCCTATCCCATCCCATCCCATCCTATCCCATCCTATCTTATCCATACCCATCCATACTCATCCTATTCTATCCTATCCCATCCTATCCCATCCCATCCTATCCGTAACTATCCTATGTTTGCTCTTTATAAACTAATTAATTAACAGATGATAAGAAAATAAATATTTGAATCCACCATGTCGGTCAGTCCCCCCCCCTCCCCCCCAATGACCTGGAAAGGGGTTTCCCACAATCCCCTGCGTCGCCATGGACCCTCAGCCTATCCATCATCCTATCAGGCTTCGAGGGGAAGCACCTCAGCTGCTCTCTGATTGGCTGATGTCTCGCAGTAATTAGCTCTCAGGAGACGGCAGGAAGCTGTCAGTACCGTGTGACTAACGAGGTCATTGTCACCGCTCGTTGTCCTGGCGATGACACGATGATGGTGTTAAAAAGGACCAACCGGTGGTCCCCGTTTAAAACCTGGGAGAATTGATGCTGTGTGAAGACTCCTCCTTCTTCTTCCTTTTTATAAACATCTGGAAATCCTAAAGCCTTCCCATCCCATCCCATCCTATCCCATCTTATATTATCCCATCCCATCCTAGATTATCCCATCCCATCCCACACCATCCTATATTATCCCATCCCATCCTATATTATCTCATCCTATATTATCCTAAACAAAAACCTTAAAAAAGTATAATAAGAATGTATAAATGATAAATGCTTCAGCCGACCAAAGAAAACAAAGAAAAAGAACAAACATGTTTCTGATTGGACGAGACTTTGATGATTAAAGTTACGGGGACTTCCTGTTGGTCCCCCAAAAGGAGGCGGGTCCCCACAGCGTGAGAGACGAGCACAGTAGAGACTTCCTGTTGGTCCCCCAAAAGGAGGCGAGTCCCCACAGCGTGAGAGACGAGCACAGTGGAGACTTCCTGTTGGTCCCCCAAAAGGAGGCGGGTCCCCACAGCGTGAGAGACGAGCACATTAGAGACTTCCTGTTGGTCCCCCAAAAGGAGGCGGGTCCCCACAGCGTGAGAGACGAGCACAGTAGAGACTTCCTGTTGGTCCCCTAAAAGGAGGCGGGTCCCCACAGCGTGAGAGACGAGCACAGTAGAGACTTCCTGTTGGAGGCAGAAGAAGAAGAGCTGTCCTCCATTGTTCCCCGCTGTGGAAGAGCCGAGGTGGACGTGGGGTTATTTTAGGAGCGTCTCCGTGGAGCTCGTAGCTGTCAGCAGGAAGACAAACGGACTCTATGTTGTGTATGTAGGACAGAGTGGACGTATGGAGGACACACTGACTCTATGTTGTGTATGTAGGACAGAGGGGACGTATGGAGGACACACTGACTCTATGTTGTGTATGTAGGACAGAGGGGACGTATGGAGGACTGACTCTATGTTGTGTATGTAGGACAGAGTGGACGTATGGAGGACACACTGACTCCATG